>CAUYQV010049645.1:0-54907 GCA_963574575.1 Galagoides demidoff | reverse complement strand
ATCCTGAGCTAAATCCTGATCTCAAGTGGAGCTGAGAGCAGGACGGCGGCCCAGAGGAGAAGGGCAGGTGTACAGCAGCATCCTTCAGCCCGCCAGAGACGCAGTTTGGGGGCAGAAATAGGTGCAAAGCTTGTCATAAGGAAGGCATTTGGCAGCGAAGAGAACCTGGGCAGATCCATAAAGCAGGATGCTGTTGCATGAGCAGAAAGGCTCTGCCAAGCGTGGGTCATTACAAAAGTTTTGAGATATACAAAAATCAAGAAACATAAAATCCGCATGGATGGAAACCAGCGCAGCCCTCCCAACATCAGTAAGTGGGCAAGTTGAAACTGACATGGGTGAATCGACAAGGATGCTCGCAACTGGGTTTCTTGGAAATGAAAACATGGACCATAACACGGTCTGTCTCAAAACTTTCATGGTGACCTACGTACCATTTGGCTGGAGCAGAGCATGAGAGTAGGTTGGGGGGAGGCGACGAAGTGTCAGCCCCAGAAATCAGTGTGGTACGGTGGAGAGACCATGGCTTTGGGGAGCTGACCCTTAGATATTTAGTCCTTAAAAAGAAAAAAAAAAATACATGTATATGTATGTGTGTGTACATTATTCTTCACTGTAAGTGGGAACACTACTTGCACTCCTCCGCCTGAGAGGCCTACCTTTATTTTACGGGGGCTTTACGAATTTTTTGCCTAGTTTTAGTGCTGTTTCAAGCTCTTCCATAAAGTACAGGTGTGAGAGCACCTCATCCCCGCCCCCACCCTCTAAGAGCCCCAGTGGTGTTATTGGTTCTTACCAAAAAAAGGTCATGAAAGTAAAAAAGCAAAGGCTAAGTTGTCATCGCATTTGTTAACTCTGGCCAGATGCTCATTAGCAACACACTGGAAGCCAAAAACTGAAAGACCAGCCTGCAGCTTGGATCCAAAAATAAGAGCCCCGTTCTGTGGAAAATACTGACAGATGCGAGCCAGAACAAGGAGGAGCGCTTTGCCTGCGTCATTCGGAAAAGAGCTCGTCTGAGCGTCTGAGTGCCCGACGCAGATCTGCATCCAGCTTCTCTCCAGGAGCCACAGAAGGGATCCTCCAGTATTGCTGTGCCTCCAGATCACCTGGGATGTTTGTTAAACCTGCAGAAGTCCCCAGTGCAGCTCAGAGTTGCAGAATCAGAATCTCGGAGTGGGGATCTCAGGGGACGCCAATGCAGCCTGAAGACTAAGCCCACTGATCTGAGGTTGGGATGTAAAGCTGTGATAGAGGCTGTTAAGCCCTAGCCAAATTTCACAGAATCCTCCTCAAAAGCCTGTGAGCCAGTTATCATTATTACCACCCACCCCACCCTGCCAGGGAGAGGTGGAGTCAGAACCCCAGCCCAGGCCTATCTCACACCCCTGCCTGCTCAGCCCCTCGCCCTCAGGCTGCCCAGCTGAAAGGTGTCTATTCTGTGGCCTTAGACTGGTAGCAGGTGCCAAGGGCGAGAAGCCAATTCTCACATCCCAGCCCCATCCTCCCCTGAGGCCAGATTGACTCTCTCATACCATCCTGTGCTAAGAGGGCAGGGGTGGGGTGAGGAGAGCGTGGCTGCTGGATTTCAATCCTCCCAGCTTCAACCAGGCCATTTACCAGTTATTTGAACTTCGGGCAAGTCACGTAGCCTCTGGAAAATGGGGGTAGCAGCACCTGAGTAAAAGAGTAAGAAAGGTGAGTCAGAGTGTAAAGAAATGGATAAGATACTATTAGTATGACAACAGCCCTGGTCTGTGGTTCTCAACTCTGGTGGCAATTAGAATTATTTGAGGATATCTTTAAAAAATACTGATGGTAAGTTTCCATGTCAGGGATTCTGATTTAATTGGCCTGGTGAGGGCCAGGTCAGCCCGTCTAGGATAAAACCTCTAGCTGAAGATAGTGAAAGAAACAACCAACATTCTGCCAGTGCTCTTGGGTTCGAGATGCTTTCTTATTGAGGGCAGGAGTCCCTGTGTTTTAAAAATGTTTATTTACTAATTGAACAATTATTAAGAACCTACTGTATACCAGGCTCCACTTCAATGGCCAGAATTTAGAATTTAAATTAAATTTGGTCCCTCCCCTCATGACAGTTGCAGTCAGATGTGGGTATCATCGGTAAAAATAAACTAATGTAGTCACAAAACAAAGTGGTCAGCATGATATCAGCATTCAGTTCAGAGTGGTACCGTGTTTCCCCGAAAATAAGACACTGTCTTATATTTATTTTTTCTCAAGAAGACACACAAGGGCTTATTTTCAGGGGATGTCTTATTTTTATTAAGTATAATACAACAATCTACAATCATTCAAATACAGTTAAGTCATCTTCTTCTGGAACCTGACAGGGGGAGCTGACGTTGTTGGTGGGGCTGGCGCTAGTGATTCATGAACTCCTTTCCCCTAGCTATTGGCATGTGTGCAATAGGATGCTGGCGACCGCAGTGCTCACCTGCACAAGTGCGAATGGCTCGGAGAAAGGAGCTGTGGCAGATAAAAGGTATTCCAGTCTTCCTTACTGCTCCATAGCGTGGCTATGCAGATATGCTACATAGCCATGCCCATCACTAGGTCTTATTATTGGGGTAGGGCTTATATTTAACAAATGCATAGAAATCCTGCTAGGGCTTATTTTGGGTGTAGGTCTTATTTTCAGGGAAACACGGTAGGAGAAGAGTACATGGAAGAGCTTCCTCTCCCTTCAAAGTCCAGCCACAGAATCATGAAATTACGGACAGGAAGGAGGCTTCGGTTTCCTAGTTTTGTGCATAAGGAACAGGAAATCAAGAGGTTGGAAGTTTCTGGGGGTCACAAAGTTACTGGAAAAGAGACCTAAAATATTCTAATGAATATTAGAATGCTAAGCTATACTTTGACCTAACAGAGGAAGCTCTAAGGAGCTATCATTTAGCACACTGGTCTCTGAAGCTGAAGTTGTGGGTCTGCAGAACAAGTAGGATTTGGACATGAAGGTATTGGACAGGGTTCCACTCTCAGTGGAAGGCCCAGCCCACAGCTCAGAGAACAAAGTGCTCACCAGGCTGTTACCTTGAGCTCTGGGGACTCAGATGGTGGCTGGCCACTCAGAACTCCCTCCTCCAATCAGCTCTCACTCCGGGCCTGCACTCTGCTTCTTGCTGGATATGCAATTTAGGGGGACTCTCCCACCTTCAGCTCCATCTCCTCTAGGCTAATTCTATTGAATAAGACACTGAGCATATGAATTTTACCAAGGGCACTGTCTAATTTCAGTGACACCCAGTGCTTGAATCTTAAATTCTTCAGTGATATAGCTTACTACTTCTGAACCCCTCCAGATGAGATACCTCTCAATCATGACTACATTTGTTCAACCTTGACTATATTAACCTGTAGTCAACATGTGTGCTATTTATAAAACTTAAAATTGTTGAATTGGTATTGAAATGTGTTGAACTATCTTCCCATTCTTTCTGTGCTGTGACCACCTTGGTATTTTCCTTGAAGTTTCACCTTCTCTTTATATCCTGTATACTTTTAAACACCAAATCCTATTGCCTATGCTTTAAAATCGATCCCAAAATTCAACCACTCCTCACCACACTCACTATTACCACCTTGGACCAAACCACTGTCATGTGTCACCTGGATTGTCACAATAGCCCCTAACTGGTGTCTTGTTTCTGCTTCAGCCTCTGTGGTCTATCCATAGCAACATAGCAGACAAGGCCAGATTGTATCACTTCTCTACTCAGAACTCTTCACTGGTCTCTCCAAGGGCCATCTTGGGACTGATATGACCCCATACAATCTGGCCCTCATGACCCCTGGGCCTCACCTTTTCTCCTCTGGCCACACTGGCCTCCTCATTGTCCTTGCACACACGGCAAGCTCTCCCCTCACTGCTGCCCCCAACTGGAGCAGTCTCCCTCCAGATACCTGCATGGTGGGCTCCTTCCTATTCTTTAAGTCTTTTCTCAAATTTGCTTTCTTAGTGAACCTTATCTGGCCACCCTACCTGCAAATTTCAACACCTATCCCTGAATATTTTATATACTCTGCCCCTTCTTTATTAAATTGACTCCTTTAACTCCTGTCTATCAGCACTATGTATTTTATAGTTTATTTATTTATAAAAACGAACATTTTTATAAATAAATAAGTAAATGCCATAAATTTAACTTGTGTTCCTTACTATTTTGTTTTTTCCCAAGTCACTATCGTAGTCTGATAGCTTAAGTATAATCCCTGGCACATGGTAGACTCAAATATTTGTTGAATGAAAGAGTAAAGGCTCAGCGCCTATGGCTCAAGTGGCTAAGGCACCAGCCACATACACCTGAGCTAGCGGGTTTGAATCCAGCCCGGGCCCACCAAACAACAGTGATGGCTGCAACCAAAAAATAGCCAGGCATTGTGGCAGGGGCCTGTAGTCCCCGATACGTGGGAGGTGGAGGCAGGAGAATCACTTGAGCCCAGGAATTGGAGGTTGCTGTGAGCTGTGATACCACAGCACTCTACCCAGTGTGACAGCTTGAGGCTCTGTCTCAAAAAAAAAAAAAAAAAAGAAAGAGTAAAGAAGTATACTGTGGCAAAATAAATTTTACTATTGTATTTTATATGTTCCCTTCTCGATATCTATAACGATATATTCAAGCCAAACTGCTACTTAGAGAAGAAAATCACCAAATCTATAAACTTAAAATTATCAAACCCAACTTGTGGGACATTCTAGGAAGTACTTGATCCGTGTTCTTAAAAGTGCAAGGTCAAAAAAGACAAGAAAAGACTGAGGAACTGTCAGAATTAGGAAAAGATACAGAAAAAATACAACCAAATGCAGTGTTAGATTCTGCATAAGGGCCTGGAACAGAGAAAAGGATAATGAAATTCAAAAAGGGCCTGTGGTACTAGTTCTGCACCAACATTCATTTCCTGGTTTGATATTTGCACTACGATGATGTACGGTGTTAACATTACCACATTGAAATGTCTAAATGTCCCTTCATCTCAAAGTGAGGAGCCTGTTTAAATGATAAGCGTGTTTCTAGAATGAATAAGCAAGAAGCAGTCACCCTGTTGATCACCAAAGGTAACTCCCTATCCAAGGTGGTTGCGTGCATGTGTGTGAGCGCACATTTCATTGATCACTTTTATGCCACGGGAGGTGAACCCCAAGGGTTTTCTAATTACATATTCCTTGGTGCCGAAGGAGTTTTATCAGAAGACACAATTGCAGTTCAACAGTTCTCTTTATATTCCCTCCATTTCTAAAATGTTGGAAATAACAAGTGTCATTTTGATAAAATTATCTTCTAAGTCATATCCCACTAATTCGAGATTTACAGTGAAATGGTTGCATGACATCCAAGGGCTCAGGAAGGCATGTTCTCATTAGAGGGATAAAAGAAAATGGTCACAGAGGGTTTTAGAGAATCATATTAACTAATAAACCACCTTAGCTCCTCTGCAGTGGGGCACAGTAGAGAATAAAGTCAGGAAACAGAGTCCACCCATCCAGAAGGCTGGCGCTAGGGCTCTGTCCAGCAGCAGGGGATGTGTCCTGTTTGTAAGAGGCAACCCTTCCTCAGGGGTGGTCAGCAGAGCCGCCCTACTCTAGGCCACTCAGCCTTACCTAGATGGAGATCTTGCAGCCAGGCCTCTGACCCCTCTCCAGGCGAGGACATGACTAGGCAGGTACCCAGGACGGGGAGATGCCCTGGCCTGCCCATTTTTATCCCTCCAATGCCTTCCTGAGAACTTTTTGACCGTTTCTTCCAAACATTTCAATTGTTGGGAAACTAGAAGAACTGAAAATTATTGATGAGCCTTATTAATTTTTCTACAAATGAAAAGAAATGTGTTTGTTTGGTAGAAAATTATCCTAATATTATGAAGGTTAATAATATTTCAAAGTACAATTTAATTCAATTTAACCAACACTTACCAACCATTTACTAGGGACCCACTTCTATCCAGGGCTGTGGAAATATAACAATGAATAAAACACAGTTCTAGCCCTCACACAGCTTACTTTCTTATAAAAGATATAAACTCTATAATCAATTAGGTAGAAAACAAATAAGTAGCAAGTGTTGAAAGATCCGGGGAATTCAGTACATGTGAACAAAGGAAGTTGAATGTAAGAACAACGAACTCCCAGAAATGAAAATGAGCTCGTTATTTTTATTAAATTATGGTCTAGGTACATAACTTTGTGTAAATATATGTGATATTCATTCATTTTTTAAATTGTGAACTCATAGAAAAAGAAAAACATTTAATTATCACCCTATTCTTCTTTTATAATTCATTATTTCTTTTGACTTGGAATTAAAAACCCGATTTCTTTTCCTTTGCACCTAGACGTCCTTCAGGCCCTGTACTTTTTCACTGTGATGTACAGAATGCAGCTTTAGATCCTTAAGCCGGGGTAGTGTGTAGTTGTCTCAGGTTAATGTTGGGATAGAGATGCCCCTGGGGGTGCCAACGACTCCTCCACTCTGTGCACACCACCTGCAGGGCTGTTCTGTTCCGGCTTTGGTGCCGTATTATGCTCCGGTCGATAACTTCAAATCATGGCTCTTCATTTGTATTGTCGTACATTAATTAAGAAAGGTAAGCTACGTGATGCTGGTTTATTTTCATAAAGTTGGAAGTCGGAGGACTTTTTTAGTATCTGGGTTTCGACAGCATACTATGAAAGAATGTATTTTAGGCTATCGTGGTCATTTTTGGAAACTGATCTCAGCGCAGAGCCATGGACCAAATTATTCCTTGGCGAATGAATGTCCCAAAGACTCTATTTTGGCAGGACTGAGAGAAGCAAAGGCGACATTTGTGTAAACACTTGTGAACGGGTGAATATTCCAACGGTGCACACCGACTGTGGCATCAGCAAGAAGCTCAGAACTTTGGGCCAATCTTCTCTGCTAAGTAGAAACAGGACTGTTCCCTTTGATGACATAAATGGTTAAAAAATCTCTTCTGCATCACAGCACAAATAAGCCAGCAAGTTCGTTAAGTAAATGCTGACCTGATTTTGCTCCAAGACATAGAAGAATAGCCAATTTGGGGTATTAATTACTGAATCCACGGCTTGTCCCATATTTGCTTTTTTTGCCCAAAGCAGTTCCTAAGGAATGAGGAATGGTCTCAGGGATAGTATCCCAACAAAATAGTGCCACCTCTGGCCTGTCACTTGACTGGCCCCACATCAGTCCCACCCCCGGGAGGTCCAACTGCTGTAACACAGTGACTGACCAGGGCCGTCTGCATCCAGCGGCCGTGACCTTTTCATCACACGAGTAAGCCATTGCCCGGTGTTTTGGCTTTCATGGGCTCCTTGTCCAAAAGCTCTTGGACCTCTTCAAAATTCTCACTGCACCAAAAATCAATAGTTAGCAGCAGGCTTTCTTTATATCCGTGTTCTCATTTACTGCAGGAGAAAACGCCACCCATCATTTAACTTGGCCTGAAAGCTCTCAGTCATATTTTTAATACCCTGAGCTACAGAGTTGCTGGTTAGACTAACATTTGCAAATGCTTGTTGATGCTCTGGACGCGTAATTTCTGTACCTTCGAAAGAGACTCTTTTATAAATGTGTTGTCTGTAAAAAGGTTTTGACGCCCAGGCAATTTTTTGCACCTAATCAGGAACTGTATTTGACAGCAGCTCACTCCTTTTATTCTTATTCAGAGACAAACACTGCTGTGTCTTCAGTTCATTAAGTCTCCCGACGCCCATCTTTTCTGTGTGCCAGCCGGGGCTGGTTTCATTATGGTTCCTTAAGATGTAACTTTTCTGAGCAAACATTCTTTGTTTGGAGCTTTCAATCCAAAAAGAAAAAATTGTACTGCTATGTTTTTCTTGCTATACTCAATTCTCTTTTTTAGGAGATGCACAGGTTTATTTTTCTATTCATTTTACAGCTAGAAAACAGCAGTAAACATCACAGTATATCCAGCAGCTGCTGTTTGGCTTCAGGGCTGGGAACACAACAGGAAGATGCAGGGACTTTAACTAATTGGGCAGGACGGAGTCCTTCCACAGACCATGCTGCTCCCCCGAGGTGGGCAATGTCCAGCTGGTGGAAACACCAGCTCTTCATTATTAAGAGAAGCTGAAAATCAAAACATTTTAATAAAAATTCCCTAATTTTTTTAATGTTGGTAACTTATTCAAAAATGTATTCAAATAATAAAGTGGGTCAATACCATTCCAGCCAAGATAAATAGGTCCACAAGCTGAGTGCAACTTGGGGGCGGCCAGTTGGCAACTTCTGGGGATGTAGAGGGTACCAAGGAAAGAATGTATGCCCTACTTTTGTTTTAGTCCCTGAAGACTCAAGGAAAAGGTGTAATTACACCAACATATTTCTATAGAGCATGACATCTAAATGTTATAATTAGGCCAGGTGCGGTGGCTGATGCCTATAATCCTAGCTCTGTGGGAGGCTGAGGCAGATGGATTGCTTGAGCTCAGGAGTTGGAGACCAGCCTGAGCAAGAGTGAGACCCTAAGATCCTGTCTCCACTAAAAGTAGAAAAATTAGCCAGGCGTTGTGGCAGAAGCCTGTAGTTCCAGCTACGTAGGAGGCTTAAGCCCAATAGTTTGAGGTTGCTGTGAGCTATGAGACCATGGCACCTTAGGCTGAGGCAACAGAGTGAGACTCTCTTAAAATAAAGAATAACTAGCTGGGCCTGTGGCAGGCACCTGTAGTCCCAGCTACTCCAAAGACTGAGGCAAAAGGGTCACTTGAACCAAGAGTTTGAAGTCCATGTGAGCTGTGACACCACAGCACTCTACCAGGGCAACAGAGTGAGACTTTGTCTCAAAAAACAAACAAACAAAAAATGCTCTAATTAATTTGGGAATATTCTAATGAGGTAGTGTGGTATGGCAAAAAGGATACCCCTCTTAAGCCAGTCATGTTTGGGGAATCCTGAGTATCTTCCCTAGTAGATGGGTTAATGTTTGATTCCTCCCCTGGAAATAAGGATAATAAAAGTATCTTTGCAAGACTAGTGTCTTATAAGTTTGTCAAAATGATTGGCAATAAAACACAAAAAAATTCTTAGCACACTATCTAGCATTGGGAAAGTGTTCCATAGATGGTAGCTATGGCTGTCATTCTAAAACATGAAATACGTTCCCAGCAGACCCATATGCCCCCACAGACACCACTCTGTCATGGCAAGTGTCCACTCCATGTCCGTGTCCCTCTTGCTTCACAAATGCAAGTCTTTGGCAGCTGGTCATTCCTCTCTTCCTTTGCTTTCCCAAATCCACAACCAATAGAGATTTCCATTTTGGAATAGAGGGTCACAGCAGAGAAGGTACACGAGTCTCATCTCTTGGGTCTTGGAAGTGGGCACTGGAAGGACATCTGAGAGGGTCCCTTCTGAAGGGTAATAAGGAATACAAAACACAGCCCCATGGGGGAAGCAAAGGCAGGAAGAGCCACCACCCAAGGTCCACCTTCACTTTCCAAACAAGTAGCTTCTCAGCTAAGTGACAGCAAGACCTTGTCCACTGACGTTCATGTTCCTATAGCAAAAGAAAAAGCATCTTTTAGAACAGGGCTGCCATTAGCATATGTGGTGGCTTTGAATGAAGCAAAGGCACTGCTTCCTCCAGAGAGACACAGACCCCTTCTGGAATACTTAGTGAAGGGGCGCAGGCTGCAGCCCACATGTGCCCCTCATCCGAGTACCTTGTAAAGTACCGTGCAAGCTGCTAAGGTGTCCCTGAGGTAAGAGGCATCTCCTATTATGCATAATATTACGAAAATGGTTGTGAATAACGTGCAAATGTTTTTTTTCTTTTCTAGGAACATGGGTGACATTTGGAGGTCAAATTTCAGATGAGGTAAGTTACTGTTGGCCTCTATTATGCTGAAAAAAGAAAAGGCAGAGAGGGCTGTACAGTCAGGACCCTGCTATTGTACAGGGGGGAGGTGCACAGCACAGGAAAGGGTTAAGTTTGACTCAAAGATGATGGTCGGTTCTATCTTGCCTCTTCTATTTTTCACATGTGGACTATTCACAGCCTGTCAATCTATTATGTGTGCAGGCTAAACAGTGGGAAAATGAATTGTTTGCAGTTAACATTAGTCATTTCACGAAAAGATTTCATTGCTGTCATTACACGGCTTTGTTTTATGTATGTATTTAGTTTGAGAGTGACCAACTGGTCCCATCGGCACAGGACTTCCTCAGTTTTAGCGCTGATGCCTGCACAACAGAAATTCTCTCAGTCCTGGGCAAACTGAGCATTTGGTCACCAGACTTGGGCAAGTGCATCCAACCTCTCTCAGCCTCAGTTCCTCCTGTGTCAGATGGGACGCGGCTGCTGCCCTCGAAGGTCTGTTGAAAGGATTGACACATCGCGCATGTCAGACACGTGTGTTGTCCTCTGTCTAAGAGGGAGCAGACACTCTGTAAACAGCAGTCATATCGCCCATAAAATTCCCTGAGGTCATCATTTACACATTCAAAATAGTGCTTCCTGAACTGATATTTTGGCCATTGCCTTTAAGGACCCCCTTGGTGGCACAAGGGAGGGCTACAGGCACTGAGTGCCAAGACCCCCTGAGGACAATGCCCCAGGTCCCTACCTGCCAGGCCACTGAGGACTCAGGGAGGGTGGCTCTGAGTGGACCACGTCCCACTCCGCCACTATCCAACTTGATTTACTAACATCTATATTTACAAACAGTTGCCAGACAAGTAAAATGCAAATACCGTCCACTCAGCAAGATTGTGGTTAAGATTAATAAGACAATTCCTGTAAAGTGCTTAGCCAGGTGCCAGGCCCAGAACCAGCCTGTTACAAAGGATCTTCTTGCTTTCATTCTGAAGAAGCCACTTGGAGGAACAGAGGCTGTCCCCACTGCTCCCAACGTCGCCAGTGCTACTCAGCAGATGTGGGGACGAGTCTGAGCTGAGTATTCTTGTCATCTAAAGGCCTATTCCCAGTGCCAGGCCCAGGTGCCCTTAGAGGGCTTGTCTCAGGGGGGTTCCTGCGGATGCACCCTGAGGTGGAGAGTGACATGGGGGACAGTCATCAGATAGCGCCCTCAGGGTCAGCACAGGGCAGGGCAGGGGCAGCCTAGACCAGGCAGAGACCTTGGCCATGAGGCAGTCTCGACAATAATTCAGCAGCCCCCGGGAGCTCTGACCGTGACATGGTCCTGCAGTGCGTCCCCAGTTGGTACAAGGGGACTGGGCCTCAACATCCCTCGTACTAACCAGTCATCAGATAGAGGCTGACCTGGAAGCAGGTCTCACCTCGGTGACTCTAGCCAAGCGCAATTTCCAACAGATCTGACAGGTAAAGGCCGTTTGATGACAGCATTGCCAGCAGCTGGAGGAATAAGCTCTTCCGTTCTGAAGATGGACCTGGGTGGCCTTCACAGAGTCTGCCTTGGGGTGCTCTGACTTGAGTGTTATTTACATTTTTTGATCTGTAAGTTAGTTAGGGCACCCTTAATTGCAGCTAACAATAAATCCGATTCAATCCGCTTAAGGGAAGGGTATGTGGAGCTGGCACAGAAGCAAAGCCACAGATAGTTTGACAAATGGCCACAGACTTTCAGCCAACACAAAATAGGTGGCAAGTAGGGAGAGAGGACGACAGTTAATAATCTACTGTGTCCAGCACGTGTGTAACCTGTAACTGCCTGGGATGGTGCTGGGAGTGGGAGAGACAAACGTCTCTTCCTTTCCCGGCAGCGGGTCAAGTGCAAGTGCTCACTTCCCCGAGTCTTGACAGTGTGTGCTGCTTCTGGCAATGAGTGCAGCTCAGCCAGGTCTGAGTGTGCAGGGATGACCTCTGAGATGAATCATTTCAAAATTCCGATACTAAACACTATGCCATAAAGCCATTATGAATGGCTGCCGAGGCACTCATGATAGATGCAGACCAGACAATTAGCAATTGTACTTCTAGACAGCAGCTGTGGCTCTCCTAATTCCCAGGGAGGTGCCCTCCCCAGGAGGGGATACACAGCCAGACCCAGCCTCACCCAGGCTTCGGTGGCCGGAGCTCAGCTATTTCCACGGAGCAAAAATGTGAGCCAATAGCAGTGAGTTCACCTCCCCAGATGTACCTGTTTCCGCTCTGGCTTCAGATAATCCCAACACAGAGCCAGTGCAAAGATGGAGTAGCAGGGACAGTCACCCCAAGGTGTATAGAGTGACATAACTGTCAGCACCGCCTCAGGAGGGGGAGGTCCCTGTCGCTGGGAGAGCTCAACTGTATGTTGAATTACCACTTAGTAAGGGCTTTATTAAAAGGATTCAAACAGCAAATGACATAACTTTGTAAGGTGCCTCTCAAAGATGATTTGGTTCATCGTAAAACCAAGATAGATGTGACTCACGAATATTAATTTTTGAAAGTAATGATCAGAGCATATTACCCTCTTAGAACACTTAGTTTTCAGGGTGTTATTTATATTTTTTGATCTGTAAGGTAGTTAGGGCACCTTTGATTGCAGCTAACAATAAATCCAACTCAAATCAACTTAACCAATAAGAGAAAAGTTATTTTTGACTTTTAAACTAAAAGTTGAAAAGTCGAGCAAGTTTCAGGCCTGACTCAGTGATGTCCACTCTACTTCCCAGGGAATCTCCTGGCCCTGTGGCCCTTCTCTGGGCAGTAGGATGGCTGTAAGAATTCTAGGCCGCAATTAGAGCAGTAACTCCAGGGGAAGTGTTTGCATCTAGAAAAATAAGAATTAAAACAAGGAAAATATTCCTGGGCATCTTCGGCAAATCTCTCCCCACACCTCACTGGTCTGAATGTGTCCCATGAGCAGAGCTACTTCCTGTGGGGCCCACCAGCTTGGAGAGAGGTGAGGTCAGGTTGGAGGGAGGTGAGGTCAGGCTGCAGAGGCCTTCTGGCTTTGGGGGATGAGAGGGGTCAGGGTAGAGGGTGGGGGTAGGCAGGAGGAGATTCCCGAACAAAATCATCCCCATTTTGCTGATAAGTAAACTGAAATGCAGAGAGGTCAGGTGATTTGCTTAAGCTTATTTAGCTAGTAAATGTGACACTCTCAAGACCAGAAACCGGTCTGCAGACTTAGTGGGGGATTTTTTCCCCCATTATTCCACATCCAGGACTTCAAATCCTGTGGTTAGGAAACATGGTTTTGCCCAGATCGCCATCCAGAATTCTTCATCTTATCTGAAAATCTTCCTCCAGACAAGATGTAATTGTAGGGATTTCCACAGGCTAACAGACAACATAAGCAGGATAATCTCTAAGACACAGGATGGCCATAATTCGGAAAACTGCTCGTCTTAACTTCTGATCTCCAGTTAGGATGAATGTTACAATGGGAGCCAATGAAAAGGAGTCACAGCATTTTCACTGCTGTTAGGCAAAAGGATCAGTGTGGATTCCATTTTGCCGGTTTAACCGTTTTCTTGGTAGCCCAGTTTTCAAAGTGACAGAACAAACCGTTTATCTTGGAAACGCTGATGAAGCAGCTTGGGCCTACCATCAAAAATATAATGGAAAAATCAATTGTCATTATTTGTGAGGTGTGTAGTTTTTCGAATGACTAATATGTCCACCAGTCAAATGAAAGAACGGCCCCTTTCCACTGTGACTTGCCACTGTCCCTCTCTGGCCACCCCTCCAGCTCTCATGCATAACTATCCTCTACTCTTCTGTCACACGTGACACTTGTGCTCAGTACCACAAAGCCAGGCTGGGCCCCGAGGAGCAGGTCCTGGCAGGTCAGGGCACTCGCTTCCTCGTGGTGTTGGCTCCGTGGTCACTCTGGGATGGGATTTTGCTGAACTGCAAGTGTCAGGAGTTTTACAACAGTCACAGTTCTGTCTAAGCCTCAGGGAAAAAAGTCACAAGCTTTCAGGTCAGGAGTCACCCAGCTGCCAAAACCTATTGGCTTGGAGAAAGGAGTTGAGGAATGGAGGCACCAGTGACACAGATGACACTCTTTGTCAGAGATTATAATGCCACAGACAGTGCTGTCAAACCAGTCTTCCCAGCAGAGTAAGAGACACAGATCCACCAGTCACGGCCTCTGAGGCAGATTGATCCCAGCCTTGACGGGATCCCTGAGTGCCCACTGTGGCTGAGGGTGAGCATGCTTCTGCCCTGCTTTTTCTCTCTTCACTACAACTGAGGAAAACCAGGAGTGGTTAGTGATAATTCCCGTGCTCTTAGAAACCAGTAGAGGACTCAAAGTTGCTCCCCAGGGCTGGAAAGCGCCTGGCCTCTCTGACTGGCCTTCTCACCCCCTTGCAGGTCGCGGAGCGGCTGATGACAATCGCCTATGAAAGTGGCGTCAATCTCTTTGACACTGCTGAGGTCTACGCTGCTGGAAAGTAAGTCAGGACCTGCTTGTGTCACTCAGGTGGCATCTGCGAAACCAAGCGAGTCTGCCTAGCCATATCTGACATGTTGAGAGGGTCTGCCGTCCCCCACGTGGGGGAGGCACTGCTGTGCTCCTTCCATCCCTCCCTCAGCCACCATCACTGGAGCTGGGGACACTAACCATCTCTGGCTTTCCCTTCTGACCCAAACCTTCCCTCCTCTGGTCCCTGCAGGAGGCCAGGTGTGGTGGCTTATGCCTGTAATCCCAGCACTCTGGGAGACCGAGATAGGTGGATTGCCTAGGCTTGCCAGTTCGAGACAAGCCTGAACAAGAGCAAGACCTGTCTCCAAAAATAGCCAGACGTTGTGGTGGGTAGCTGTAGTCCCAGCTACTTGGGAAGCTGAGGCAAAAGAATTGCTTGAGCCCAAGAGTTTGAGGTTGCTGTGAACTATGACACCACAGCACTCTACTGAGGGTGACAAAGTGAGACTCTGTCTCAAAAAAGAAATGAACTAGAGGGAGGTGGCACCAGAGGGCAATGGCTGTGATGTACTTGAGGGGCTGGGGAGGTGGCACCAGAGAGCAATTGCTGTGGTGTACTGGAGGGGCTGGGGAGGCTGGTGCCAGAGAGGCAGCTGTGGACATGCAGAAGTGTTAGCTGAACATTCGAGTGAGTAAATGAATGAACAGATTGCGAGATGGTGTTTGCGAGCTAGTCTTGCTCTATCACCACCACAGCAATTAGTTCCTCGGCCTCCTCCACTGGGGCGTACTCCCTCTGAGGGAGCGGGGACTGCTTTTCCTGTTTGCTGTCCTGTCCCCACACTAGCATGACAGGAAGATCAGACATCAAAGCAGGGATCCCCAGAGATGCCAAGGAATCCGACACCTTTTATAAGAGGACATTTTTGAGCCAGTTCTGGGGGTGGAGAGGGCTGCGGAGGGTCTTCACTGCTTTTGCGTGAGACACATCCACATGCAGCCCTCCTCTTGGACCCTTAGGCCAGACCCCAAGGTCCATGCCGTCCTGATCCCGGCATAATCAGCACATTCGGGAATAAGTCTGGGGCTCCCTGGCCTCCGACTGTGAACATGGACGTTCACTCCCAGAATCAGAGAAACTAAATAGCTGCCCAAGAACCTAAACCGTCTGCCAGGACCGTGGAGCAGGCACCTCCCCGTGCCACGGAGCGGAACGTGGCTGCCTTCCCTTCCTCCCAGGTGAGGGCTGCAGTCAGACCACCGGCCTCGGTGAATCAGCTTGATCTAACGCCCCTGGCCGAAATGCATTTTCCTTGTGGGGTTCCTGAGTTTCAAGAACAGGTCTATGTTTAAGAACAGTCGAGGAGGTTCCACACCCACATCTCAGAGGCTTCCTATTGAATCCAAGGAGAGAAAGTAAAAGCCTCAGAGCCCACCTCCTCCTCTCCCCTGCCTACCTCTTCCTCTTCCCTGCCTGCTACCAAAACACTCTAAGGCAGAGAAAAGGGGGAGGAGCAGGCTTGTTGGAGCTGTTTGCAAGGATCACTAGGGCGCTTAATGACTGCTGGATTGTCAGGGTGTAGTTCATATGTTCCTGTGGTGAAAGGCCGGGGAGACAGACAGGGAGAAGTGACAAGGGCATCTGTGGCCCCCAGTGCCTGTCTGCTCGGGGTGAACTCCACAGCTCCCCCGTGTTGCGGCTTGTCACAGGGCACAGGTGTGCACTCTAACACACAGAGAACTTGCAGGTAAGACTCAAAACTGCTCATGGTAACTCCCCCCTCCAGCACCCTCATGGGCAGAGGCCCAGCTCACAGCCTCTGGGAGGCCAG
The DNA here is from genome assembly GCA_963574575.1 of Galagoides demidoff. NCBI lineage: Eukaryota > Metazoa > Chordata > Mammalia > Primates > Galagidae > Galagoides > Galagoides demidoff. The sequence goes on along the minus strand of CAUYQV010049645.1, from coordinate 38,758 downwards.
TGCTTCTCACAACGTGGGTCTCACTGAGAAGGGCATAGAAGAATGCTTTTGTTTCCTCATCCTTGGGTCCCAGCTGGAGCAGGGGAAGGGGAGAAGACAGGGAACTCTTCAGTACATGCCCCTCCATGACCCAGCCCAGGGGAAGAAGGGACCCTTCCTTATATATCCTTCTATCTTGCCCCTATGACAAAGTTTGTCACTGGGACCCAGGACATCACTAGTGGATCACTGCTTCTGCAGCCCTGGCCTTTGGGACTTCTAAATCCTCACGTGGGATCTTAGTTTATCCTGCAGGATCACCTCGGAGTCAATATTTCCTGTTTAAACAGTGTGAGGGCTGGGGTCCTCCCTGTCATGCCTGAATTGCTCCACAGCAAGGAGAAGGAACACCTGGAGTCCCATTAAACGCCGCCTAGCAGGGTATTTATATACGGGATAGAGGTTCGGAAATGCCACACTGCCAGATGACTCTGCTGTTTCTTAGCCGCAGGCCACAGTGGTCTCCCGCCAGCGTGGCAGGACTTGGCAGGTGCTTCTGGAACGCTCTGGAGCAGGATTCTGCAGGCACAAGCAGAAACAGCGAAACTCTGCGCCCAGCCGAGAGTGGCTTCTATTTTCGGGATGTGTAGACGCTGAGAGTTCAAGCCAGGAAGGGCTCTGGGGTGGGGGTGACTCTTGCTTCGCCAGGGCACTGTCTCCTAAGATGTTGTCTGTTTCCCCCGCAGGGCTGAAGTGATTCTGGGCAGCATCATTAAGAAGAAGGGCTGGAGGTACTGCATTTATCCTGTTTGTGTGTCTTGTAGAAGACTTATGGTTTGCACCAGAGAAAGGAACATAAAATCCCATGACACCTAACCAAAAGACTTAAAATAAAAAAGGCAATTCTTAGTAAAAAAACAAAAAAGATGTACAGTGGTTTGGAAATAGATGCCAGCTAGTTCATTACTTATACTTCAAAAACCATGGACTAGTCGCTGATCACATGAGTGACGACGGGGCCGAGCAGTGAGGGACATCATGAGATATTTGTGCATAAAAGAAAGTGACACTTTCATGGCTTCTGGCTGCCGTTCGTGGTAATCTCGTGAAGGAAGCGAGCTGACACGAAGCTGATAATCTATATGCCTGTATTTATGTTTTATATTCCTTTTAGTAGTAGCTCTGGACACAAAGAAGTAATGAACCAAAACACCCTTGGGGTAAATCGACCAAAGCTTTCTTCTCTGGGCACAATTAGTCAGCGCCCCTTGTGTGTGCTCAGGAACCCTGTAATCAGGAAAGTGCTTCGTCTGCGATCCTTGAGAGGTCCCTCCCCGAAACACAGGGGCTGTGCTTATACGTCTCATCCCCTTGCCATGGGTAGCCAAAGCCAGGGGTCATAAGGCAGCCCCAATTTCTGCTGTGGGGTGGAGGTGATCCCCTGCCTCTCACGGGGATATCAGACACGCAGCCACACAGCCCCTTCCTCCCAGCACGAGCAGAGTTAGGCCAAGCCCAGCAAAGACCACCAGGCCCGCCGGGGTCCTCCCCTGCTCTGCCACAATATGTGCTGATTGCCACGTGAGTGACAGTGTTATAGTGTCGGGGAAGGTGACCGTGCAATGAGCTTTGTACTCAGGCGGGATACTCAGTGTGTATTTTCTAAAACTTACTCTAGGAAACACGGAGATTCTCACAGAGCAGGGATCAAGAGTGGTTTATCAGGCTTTCACACACGTAATTTAAAGCCCCTGCAAGAGGTGAAATGAGGGAGCTCCACATACACTCAGCGCGGCCTATTCCTCGCTCTGAGATCAGCTTCTGGTAGGAATAGAGGGCTGTATGGAAATGGAAAACCAGATATTTATGGAGAGATGAGCAAATAAAGTTTGGTGACCTACTTTCTCTTTCTCTCTTCTCCTCCTCCCCCACCCAGGGAACTGTAAGGATGGTGATAGAAAACCACCTTCCACCTTACATATGGGGAAAGATTCATGTTCCCACCCAGTTCTCCACCTTGCCTGAGTTACTTTCCCACTCAGAATGTTGGCACATCCATCCCCGCCTAAAGAGGGGCTGTTTTAGCTTCCTAGAGCCACTGCCACAAAGTACCGCAAACTGGGTGGCTTGGAACAGAGGGTTATTCTTCACCAGGCCCCATGGCTCACATCTGTAATCCTAGCACTCTGGGAGGCTGAGTAGGGAGGATCACTTGAGGTCAGGCATTCAAGCCAGCCTGGGCAAGAGTGAGACCTCGTCTCTACTAAAAATAGGAAAATAATTAGCCAGGTGTGTGGCATGTACCTATAGCCCCAGCTACTCGGGAGGCTGAGGCAGGAGGATCACTTGAGCCCAGGAGTCTGAGGTTGCAGTATGCTAGACTCATGCCATGGTATGCAGAGGACAACAGAGAATGTCTCAAAAAAATAAAAAGAACAAGGAAAAGGAGTGGGAGGAGGAGGAGGAAAAGAGAAGAAATAAGAAAGTTATTCTTGCAAAGTCCTAGAGGCTCTAAGTCCAAGGTGTTGGCAGAGCCATGCTCCCTCTAAACTTCCAGGTACAATTCTTCCTTGCTTCTTCCCACTTCTGCTGGTTGCCAGTGACCCTTGAGACTTCTCGGCTTGTGGCTGCAGCCCTGAAGCCCTACCTCTGCCTTCTCCTGGTCTCCCTCACCCCCCATGTGCTGTGTGTCTTCTTGCAAGGCCCACCCCACACCAATGTGACCTCATCTTTGCTAATTACATCTGCAAGAGCCTCACATTCTGGGGGGCTGGAGCTTAAGACTTTAACACATCTTTTGGAGGAGGGGGACACAATTCAACCCCCACAGAGAGTCCCCTAAAAGTCCAGTCAGTCTGCAGCAAGGGGTAAGCCTCCAGAGCACCCCCGAGGGGATGGGATAGCACTGGTGCAGCAGCTGTAGGCCCCTCAGCACCCAGAGAATATCACATCACCACTCCCCACAACTGCAGAGTCTATCAATACACCACCAACTGCCATCCCGTCTTGCAAATAAGAGCTCGAGCTGCCGCCATGCTGCAGAATGCTTCCATCAGCTCACAGTTCCCCCAGGAGACTGGTGGATAGGTCACGTCACTGTAGCACTGAGCCTATAAAAGCTGTTTCAGCGTGGACCCTTGGCTGCTAGTCCTGGGGCCACCAGTTGCTAGCTGTGCTGTCCAGGGTAAGAGACTTATCTTCTGTGATTCTCAATGTCCCCACCTATGAAATGGACAGCATAACTGCTCATGGAGCGCCGTGCTGATAAACCAAGATAAAGTGTGCAAAAGTGTTTTGAGGGCTGTTCTGTGTCACTGTGAAATACGTTGTCATCCTCCACCCACCCAGAAGACTTGCTCTGAGAGTCTCTGTGGGAGGCAGGGATGATTTTCCCGGCTGCCGTCTGCCCTTCCTTTTGGAACATGAATGTTACTGTGCTCACCCATGTAGGCCAAACATTTTACAGGGAGCCCAGCTTTGGAAACCTGAGTACACGGTGGCATTTGGGTGGCATGTGCAGTTTTGGCAGGACCACCTGCTCTGAATAATCAAAAGGGCTGCATTCTTTTTTTAATAATATTCCATCCAGCTTTCCATTGAAGGTTGAAAGCATTTGCTAAAGGAGGGCTGGTTCCCCTGTGGCAGATCGCTGTTAAAAAGGTATCATGAGGTTGATGTATTAACCTGGAAAGTCCATCAGCCCCTTTGCAGTGTGTAATCTCCAGGTCCATATGCCTAGAGACCTTCCATTACAGAGAGTCAAATTACTTGTCGGGGAATTAACTTCAGCAGGATGGGGTTGCTGACATTTTCAACAGTTTTTTGTTGCTGTTGTCGCCGCCGTTGTCAGGGTTGTCGCCATCATTCCCCATTGGTTGTCATTAATCATGCCCGGCTGTTGTACCTGAGAGCCCCAAGGCGTCGCGTCTGCAGCTGATGGAATTATAAATGCCTTATTTCAAATACTCCTGAAGTTTGAACTTAACCTTTGAATCGCAGATAATTTTTTTTTCCCCAGACTAGTTCAATCAAATTACACACCTAGGGAAACTAAATTGCACTGAAGCCAGCCTCCTGATATGCCTGGAGTTCTCAAGGCCTGTTTCTTATTCCATGATCGTAATGCTACAGTTTCATTGCCCATAAGTTTGCTGACGAGATTCCACCATTTCGAGCCCTTAAAAGTCAAGTGGTAGAAGCTCAAGTTAAGGACGTCCGGGCTGTTTTCCTAAAACAATGTTCCCATTTAAGGAAGATGCTCAAAGAAATGTTTTTCTTATTCATTCCTAATCTGTATTGACCAATATAATTTCCTTCATCATTCATATTTCTAGGGAAGGCAGTTCCTGCCTGCAAATGTAATGGTTAAAGTGGATAATAACTCAGACCCTCAGGGGCCATTGTCCTTGGCAGAGGGTGGACTTCCTTCCAGGAAAAGTTCACACACACAAGTCAGCATCAGGCCTGACGTCCTATAAGGTTCATTGTGTTTATTCTCTTGAGCTACTAAAATAATCCAGCCTTTGAGCCCTTTTACTTTATCCCCATTTGCCATTTCTGACCCTCCACACTCACCCCCCATTCACCTCCACCTTGACCACTGTCCAGGGCTGGCTGTCCCTGTCCTTTTCATCCTCCACCCACCCCAGGCAAACATCATCTCCCTTCAACTTCTTTCGCTAGGATCTGACTTCCAGTCCCATTCACTAGCTTCCCTAGGTCCTTCCATTTCAGTGACATGAATTAACAAACGTATCGCATTACCAATTTTTTAAAATGTGGGCTACAACAACAAATTCTCTCTGGTGCTATGATAATAAATGACTCAATACAATAACCTTCAATGCATTTATTCTTTCTCTGTATTTGTCTGTTTGATATACAGGAGGTCCAGCCTGGTCATCACAACCAAACTCTACTGGGGTGGAAAGTAAGTTAAATATCTTTTATTTTTCCTCCAAAATAGGAAACAGCCAGTAGTTTCTGCTTTTATGCTTTAAGGCATCTATTTTATATCTAGCCTACTAAAGTTAATTGGCTTAGAGAGAGGGATTTGTTTTTTTCTGATGCTAAGGAAATAGCAATCAGCCTATGATTCAATTTTAGCAAGATACTTTGAAAAGAATGTAGCGCAAAGCATGTGGTCACTTGTTACTAAGCGATTCATGGAGATTTTTCAAATACCAGCCTCATACTTAGAACCATTTCCAAAATAGAGTTCAAACTTCAGGAAAGGAAAATAAGCACAAAGCATCCCAGAAGAAAAGCAACTCAAATCTGCCAAAATCCAGAGACTTCTACAGAATGCAAAGATAAAATTATCTTGTCTGGCTCCTTGTACGAGTCTCTGATCATTTGTGTGGAGGGCTCAGAAAGTGCTGATCAAAAGGACCATCTCATTGGAGAATAGCGCGGAGCTACCTACATCACTCCCTGTCAAGCCAGATGAAAGAGAGGTGTTCGCTGTGCTGCGGGATGCAGGACCAATTTCAGAGGATGAGTTGGCTTCTGCTGGGCCTGCTGGCGTTTGAACTGGTACTTACATTATTCAGCAAGCCTTGGAAGGCCAGCCTCCTTGACAAACACGTAAGGAAGCAGCGAGCTCTTTCACAGACTGGAGAATCTGTTGGCACTGTTCTTTTCCATCTTTGAGAAATGGAGATCTGAAAGAATGCTGGCGTCTTAACAAAAACAAAAACAAACAAAACCTTATTTACCTCCTTTTCATTAATAAGAAAGAGACTTTGAAAAATTGGAGGTAGAAGCCAAACCGTCTTTCAGAAGCTTCTGATGAAAACGTTGATGAGTATACGGACACATACAGGCACACACACTAATATTTTGTTGTTTTTGAACCTGTTTATGATACGAAGACAGAAGATGGAATTTGAATCTTTACTCCTATTCTAACTCATACAAAAATAAAGTAACATGGTGCCTATGAGAAATGGGGATTTCCATTATCTGTATTTTGATTCACAGAGCCACTGCTTGCCAACGCTACACAAAATTTTGCCTATAGTTTAAAAAAGAGCAGGACAGAAGACCGTCTGTAAGAACCTTTACGTAGTATATTACTACCACATATGTGTCTATGATATTATCTAATATACTTACAAAATATACAGAAGAGAAATATGTTCACAAGGTGAAATTTAAACTACTGTATTTTTCAAAGAAGCCACCAAACGTATTTATTTATTTTTTTAGAGCATTGTTTTTATTTATTTATTGCAATTTTTGGCTGAGGCTGGATTTGAACCCACCACCTCCAGCATATGGGGTCAGCACCCTACTCCTTTGAACCCCAGGTGCCACCCTCCAAAAGTATTTATATTGAAGAAACATTTTATTGATACTGTAAAATTCAAGGAACCTATTTCTCTCTCATTTGCCCCAACATGAAATTGCCTGAGAAGACGAAAGTCCTTACGAGTAAGGGTGTGTCTTCTCAGGATACTGATTTAAGGAAGACTTGGTTCAACACATTTTGAAGGAAAATAGTTGTTAATTTTTTTTAGAAGTCTAAAGGAACTTCCAAATGTGCGTCCTTTCTCAGAAAAGCTAATGATAGCCCAACCAGGCAATCTTACAAAAAACTCACACACCTATGTCAAAACTTTTTTTTTTTTTTTTTTTTTTTTTGCTTTAGACTGATTGAGAACAAGGTGAGAAGGTTGAACCATGTCTCAAATTATATACAGACAGGGTGTGTATGGCTGAGCTGTTACTACCTTGAGCTGGTGCTGAGCACTATGACTGGTGTGGTGACAGTGACGGTCATGGCTAATTCATCTCCTGGGGTCTCCGAAGAAAAAGCTTCAGGTGGTGCTCCCCAGCCTTCCCTCCTAAGCCTCCCGCGGTGCAGAATTTGCTAAGAACAGGGTATAAAATGAGCATCTCATTCTAAGTCAGAATGATTGTTCTTGTGCTCTTCCGAAAAGAGGTTTAAAACAAAAGCACTCCCCACCCCCAAGTCATTTTCTTCTTTCTCTTGGCAGAGCGGAAACAGAAAGGGGACTATCGAGGAAGCATATCATTGAAGGTGGGTTCGGCTTCTTTAATTTTATTTTTGTTTGGGGGCTGCTGGTTCAAGTAAAGTATTAACAAAATCATTTCAAAACACATTAGAAGGAAAAACATGCTATTTGGAAAAAAACCACAATCATCCAAGTTTGTTTCTGAGGCTAAATGTGTAGGGAACTCAGAGACGGAGAGGCCAGAACGGGACCTCAAAAGAAATAGTCTGGATGGTCCAGGACTCTTCTCATTTCCAGCTACTACTAATATTAATGAAATGCTTCCATAAGACTTTTTTAAAAAGCTTTATTGAGAGATGATGTATGCACCATAAAAGCTCACCCATTTAAAAAGTTCAATTCATTGGTTCTGAGTCTAATTACAGAGTTGTTCAGCCATCGCTGTAATCTAATGTTAAAACTTTTTTGTTTTCCCATGAAGAAACTTTGTACCCAGTAGAAGTCACTTTTCATACCTTTCTTGAGTCCTCCCATAGCTCCAAGCAACCACAGATGTACTTTTTGTCTCTACAGATTTCTGGACATTCATATACATGAAATCCTATGTGATATTTCACGACCAGCTTCTTTCACTTAGCATAATGTTCAGGGATGTTCCATCAGTCCTTTATTCCTTTTTTTGGCCAGGTTAATATTCCACTTTATGAAATACTAGCACATTTTATCTATCTGTATATTAGCTACTGTGTATTTGCTTTGTTTTCAGTGCTTGGCTGTTATGAATAGTGCTGCTATGAATATTTGTGTACAAGTTCTTCCATGGACATATTTTGAGAACACCCCATGTTTTTTTAAATGTATATACATATGCATAGAAAAAAACACTTGTAGAAAATTTCCAATGAGTAAGATTCCCAGCGCCATTACTTTTGCAATGGTATTCAAAACTTTGTATAGGTAAGAAATAAACAGGGAATAAAATAGTCTACAAGAACCATTATGGAATAGAATCCTACTACCTGCATCATGAGGGTTGTAAGAATTCTGAGCAATTTTTATTTATTTCTTGCTTATCTTTATACATGTTTCATAGATATAACTTTTTCAATAAAGGAAAACTGTTAAAAGGGGCTTTACTAGTTTGCAAAGTTCAGATGCTTCCTGACTTACGATGGGATAATGTCTCAATAAACCCATCTTCAGCTGAAATGATCATAAATCAAAAATGCATTTGGGACACCTACCCCGCCAGATAGTCTAGCCAAGCCTACCTCGAACACGCTTAAAACACCTGTGCCCACAGTTGCGCAAAATCATCTAACACAAATCCTATCTTACAATACAGTGTCGCCTATCACGTGTAATTTATTCAACACCATTCTGAAGGTGAAAAACAGAATGCGTGTATGGGGACTTAAAATATAGTTTATACTGAATATACGTTGCTTTCACACTATTACAAAATTGAAAAATCATAAGTCAAATTATCATTAGCCATGCACTATCTATGCATATTTCACAAAAGGATTTTTGTAACTTTAGATTTATGATTACTCATTAAGATAGGTGAGTCTCTCCTTTTTAAAACATAATTTCATTTATAAAATGCTAACATCACCAAAATCATCAAATGTACTCCCAGCACTTCAAAAATAAAAATATCTCTGCTCAGCACTAGACTCTTAAGAAAACAAAATGTAATACATAAAAATAAATAAATAAACTGGCTGCTGTGCGCTGGCCCCACATACCAGGGGTGGCGACTTCGAACCTTGCCTGAGCCTGATTAACGAAAGAGAAAAAAGAAAAGAAAAAGAAAGAAAGCAAATAAAGAAAGAAGTAATGTCCTCCTTTTGTTCATCTAATCTCATTTCCTCCCACCCCTTACAGTTTGACAACCTGACACACATCCCTCCCACCTTGTCCCTGCAATCCCTGTCTTATTTATCTATCCATCCATCTGAATACTCACTTATACTTAATATACCCCTATAATAGTCTGAAAGCTTTTTTAAAAAATGAAAAAAAAACAAAATGCCTAGAACAGTGAAAAAAATGATAACGTATGTATTAAATCAATAGAAGCAGGCTAGAAATATTAACCCAAACTTTGATTTTTTTCTTGATTAAAATACATTTTCCATACGGACTTTATTTATGGATTGTTTTTGGTTTCTGGCACTATAAAGAATTACAACAGTGATGGGTACTTATGCAAATAGGATAGATTCTGGAAGTGGCATTGTTAGGTTAAAGAATTTTACGTATTTAACTCAAAATTATTTTCTACAAAGAATATACCAATCTGTTAGAGGAACTGGTGTTATTAATGAGTCTGAGCTTCTTTTAGTAACTTGTGTGTTGTTTTTTTTTTTACATGGGAATTAACTCTTCATGTTCCTGGATTTTTTCCTTCTGAGTTGTCTCGGACATAATAATTTGCAGCAGTCTTTGTATATTAGCAGTGTTCTACCTTGGCTGGCTGTCTGTGTTGCAACTATTCTCTCCTGGATGTCATTTCGTTATAAACATTTTGCTCTCCGTGAGCCTAACCTGAAAGATGATGTTCAAGAATATTTATTCCACGTTGGAAGTTGAAGATCTTTATCGATCTATAAACAGGATTCCTCTGAAATATCTTAAACTTGCACTAGAAAAACAATAATTCCACTATTCAATCCCAATCATTTAATTTACAGTGGTGAATTTTGAAGCCAGATCTCAGAATATATATAAAATACATAGGTACACACAAATATACAAACAGTACATTTATATGTGTGCACAGTAGTAATTATATCATTCCACTGTTTTCGAAGTCCTTGTATGAGTTTGGTATTCTTCACCAACTGATTTTTAATACACTTACAGGTAAATGAGCTTCGCAATCAGACAGATCTTTATTCAAGCTCCAGCTCTGTTGTTTATGAACTGAGTGACTTTGTACAAGTTACTTAAAATATTTAGCCTCTGCCTTGTTAACTCTAGAATAGACCATATGTTATATAATTCACATTGATCACAGGGTCCGTCACATAATAAGCATTTAATGAACATTATTATTGTTATTATTTTCATCCTCCTCCTCCTCATTGTTCTTATAAGACAAATGCTAGTCTTCATTCTATGGAGAGGACACTTTTTACTAAGTAAGTAGGTGACATTCTGAGGCTGCCATAACACCATCCAAACCTAGAGAAAGCTTCTGAATTCTCACCCAAACAGAATTCCTTCTCCAGTCTTATTGTCCCACTGGGCACTGTAAAGCCAAGCCCAACCTGGGTCTCTCTCATTCTGTTAACCATTCCTGCATAGCCTTTGCCCCCATGCCCGGGGTCCTCTACCACAGAGCTGGTCAGGGACAGCCTAACTTGGCTTAGAGCAAGTATCGAGGTGCACAACGAGGACAGTAGCATGCTACCTGAAATGTTCCTTTTATAATTTCCTTTGTTTTTCTAATCTAATTGATTAGAAAAGAGAGATTCAGAAAATAACAATCAACAATCAAAGAGAAGAAGGAGAGAGTCTGCTATTACACTCTTTACTGAATCTCCATGCCTTTGGTATTTACCAGTGTGTGCATAATTCTGGAATTCTCTCTTTTTTGAATCAGCTTTCTTCGGGCCTCATACAACATGATAGAAATACCTTAGATTCCCTCTCCCTTCAAAGAAGTTAGGAATTCTCTTAGGAACTAATCTCTGAGGATGAATAAACCAGTTCAGCTGAAATTTAAGCTGACCCAGATTCAAACTTCAACACAAAAATTTCAAACTTTTGAGACTGAAGAATTGGGGATAATTTATTATTGTGGCACCATTCTTGGTGTTAGTTTGCAGTCCATCCATGGTTTTAGCAAAACCTAAAGCCTCGTGAGTACAAAAGAATCAGCTCAGAAGATATTTCTAAGCAGGCTGAAAGTGGAATGAATTTGGCAGAAAAGGAAGGACATGAGATGAGGTCCAAAATAAGTTTTAGAGAGGTTTACAAACCACTGTCCTTCAGTTTCATGGACATTTTGTCTGTGATGAAGCCCACCTTATTCAATGTTGTAGATTTATAAGCACATTAAATTGGAGAAGCCCAGTTGGAGGTAAGGCAGAAGTCCAAACCGATGGAGCATTCAGGCTACTTCAGCACTGATGTCTTCAGCTACCTGAGTTACCTTAAAGACTGAAAAAAGAGCTTGCCTTCCGCCTAATGCTATTTTTTTCTTTTTAAAATTCATATGAAAAGCCCTTCCAATAAACCTAAAGTTCTAGACTTAGATCCAGTTAGGGCTACTGCTATCCTTAGATTCACAAAAAGTAGAAGAAAATTCTCTAATGTATTTATTATGCTCCTATAGAATGCCCTGGTCCTCTCAGCCTGTAAAATTCAATTTATTCATTTAGCCATTGCAGAAAGATTCATTAAGCCCCAACTTGAGCCCATTTGAGAATTTAGCGGATCAAATTCCTTTACCGCCTCCTATAAAGAAATAGCACTAGTTTGGTAAGTTACGTTGTGCGTAAGAATGAGTGAATCATCGGGCGCTTACACGGTGACAAGCTGCATCTCTCTCTACAGTCGCCGTGAGGGTGAACAGGTCTTGTCACGTGGTGCAAAACACAAATTCACGGTCATTGTTTTAGGAGTGGGAAAGAAAAAGGATCTGAGAAAGCGCTGCTTGAAATTTTTTAATCAATAACAAATGTTAGAACCTACTCGTCTGAACTTTAGAAGACAAAGATAATTTATGATTTTTCAACTAAAGAATCCATGTCTGAACAAACGGCTGCACCCAGGATTCCTTCCCCGAGTGCCGCGTTCATGTAAACTCCCCTCCCCTGCTCGGGGCCATCAGGTCTCATCGTGGGAGGCGCAGCGAGTACTGAATATGTTCTAATCCAGCACATCCTTTTAAACACAAAGCAAATGTGACTTAAATGATGAATGAGAGGTCTGCTGAGAAGATACTGGAAATTACACAGGGAAACAGTGTATGTTATCTAAGGCAACACGATTTCTGCAAGCCAGATAGAAAGGAAATGCACGTGAGGTTTATAAAAGGTGATGGACACAGCAAATTTAAATAGGCACCTTGCGGAATCTCCAAGCTCTCGGTCTTCTTGTTTCTGCACAGTTCAAAGCAACACTGACCACCCTCTCTACCTCTAACCAGGCCAATCTGCCTCTGTCTGGAATAAGCGTATTTCCTTAGAAACCTCTGAAATAGGCTTAAGTTGAATCCAGGTTAACCTTCTAAACAATGTGGTTCCTGTTAAACTTTTTTAAGAACCTTAAAAAAAAAAGTGGACTTAGGGCGGCACCTGTGGCTCAAAGGAGTAGGGTGCTGGCCCCATATGCTGGAGGTGGCAGGTTCAAACCCAGCCCTGGGCCAAAAGCTACAAAAAAAAAAAAAAAAATGGGCTTAGATTTCTTTTTACTGAGGTCACTTGAAAATGATTTTCTTAAGGTAATTTATTGCCCTGTGGGCTTCTGAGGAATGGCCAGTCAACTTCTAGATGTCCTGAAGGGCAGGGAGCATTTCCCCTTCTTCTCTGGTATTCACCATCCACAGATAGTTACGGATGAGGGACAGGCTAATGGCTGGTGGCCTTTAACAAAGGCATTCGCTGAAGCGCTCACCTCTGCAGGATGTGAGTAGCTGCCCAGCTGCCCCTTTGGATTCAAGGTTGATGCATTTTTACACGTCTAATTAAACCGAAAACAATACCTGGCTTCAAGCCACTGCTCAACAAACATGTGCTAAATGGAGATAGAACAGGACTACTTGTTTATTAGAGCTAAACACGAAATGGTTTTTAAGGAGACATTTGTGGAACATGACTTTATATTGCTATGATTTACCTATTTCTGCAAGATGAAAGCGTCCACATAGAAAAAGGCAGAAATTCCTGATTTGGTTTGCAGTCACATGAAAGATCAAAGCAGGCATTCCTAACTGTATATAAAATCAGCACATTGTACCCCAGAAAGCATCAATGTGTGCATGATCTATGTGTTTAGGACTTAATAAAAAATAAAAATAAGAAAAGAATAAACATACATTTATCCCTTAAAAGATAAATGTAATAAATTTGACAACATAAAAAAAGAAACACTTCTACAATCATTAAAAAAAAAAAAGCAAGAGGATCATCTAGCTCCATTTTGTCTTTGGGCAGATGAGGAAACTGAGGCTCAAAGAGACAAAGGGGTGCTGTAAGGTCATGCAAACCAGCCAGAATCAGCGACCTGGACCCCAAACCCTGTCCCTTACCTCCTCTGGGTGCCAGCCTGGTCCACCCAGCTGCCGAGAGTGCCATGCGGGGACTGATGAGCCCCTCAGACTTGCCGTGGCTCCCACCCCTTCCCCAACTTTCCCATCTTTGTTAACAGACCCCTTACTTCTCAGGTCAAAAATCTCAGAGTCATCCCTGATAACTCTGACTTCCACCCCCTGTATATCCAGCACAACAGCAAGTCTGATTATTTCTACTCATACAACATGTCCCAAATTTGCGCACTTCTTACCAACTTTGTCTGGACCTGACGGGCTGCAGTGCCCTCCTCACTGGGCTCTGTCCTTGCTTGTATTCTGCCTCCTTCAGGCCACTCTCAGCAGGAAAGGCCATCAGTTCAAAATGGAATCGGATCGTATTACTTCACCTGCTTAATCTAGTCCTCTTTACTCCCCTCCCCCAACCCCAACAATGCTTTTAAATCTCCCATAGAAGCCAAAATTCATCCCATGGATTACAAGACTTTCTGTGGTGGAGATTTTTCAAAGTGAGGGGCTAGCGTCTCTTAGGGGCACAATCCCTTTTCACTCTGCTTCAGGCTCAGAGTAGGGATCACTGGCCTGGTACACTTGAATTTCTGCCCAAATATCAAGTAAGAGTGCTTTCCAAATGAAGAATTGAGAGGTAAGGAATGACCAGATACTGTGAGACTGAACTTTGTACCAAGTCTATGTCATTTTTTCCCTTCCTAAGGCAGGGTCTTACTCCATTGCCCAGGCTACAGTGAAATAGCATCACCATAGCTCACTGCAGACTCAAATTTCTGGGCTTAAGAAATCCTCCTGACTCAGCCTCCCAGGTAACTGGGACTAGACTACAAGTGTGTACCACTACACCTGGGTAATTTTTGTTTTTTAGAGATGGGGTCTTGCTGTGTTGATGGTGTTGATCTTGACCTCCTAGCCTCTAAAGAGCCTCCTCCCTCAGCCTCCCAAAGTGCTAGGGATACAGGTGTGAGCCACCACACCTGGCCCCATATCAGCATTTATGGGTACACGATATGACCTTGAACAATAAATCTATGCCAGTCAATGCTCTCAAAATACGTTGAGAGCTCTGTGGGGATGAGCGCATCTTTAAGGCCCAGAGTCTATGCATCTTCAAGGCCCACAGTCTGGCTCAATTTCAGGATCAAGTTGGGGCCCAATGCATGCTAATGGTAATTGGCTAAAGTCATGCACAGTTACAGTAGCGCCAAGTTATTCAGGGTTGCATCCCCTAGTTACTTTCAGCCCACACTGAACTATTGGAAGAGACTCCATGGGAAGGGGAACTTCATCAAAAGAAACGACACCACTTATCTCCAGTGCCAGGCATACGGTAAGGCCAGAACATTCAGCAAGTGCCTCCCTCCAAAACCAGAGAGTCTGGTGAAAACGTTGGGTGTTTATTCTTCGACTCTCTCCATCAGAAACTTTCCAGGTGTTAACGCCACAGTATAATCAACACGTTACATTTCTGTAGACTATCTTACCTGGTGCTCTCCGGAGCCACAGTTCTGGAAGTGGTAAATAGTGTCAGCCCCACTGCAGATTAGAGAACTGAGTCACCAAAAAGGGCAAAGAACCCAGGGGAGAGACAAGTCCGCAAGGGTGCAGATCGCTTGCCCTTGTCACGCTGGTGATACCCATTATGTGTTTGCTTGCTGATTCTGTCTTTTCTTTACCTCCTCCCTACATAAGAATCGTTCCAGAAATCGGCTTATTTTTTAGGGTAACTTTCATTCCAAGCTGGTGATGTTGCAGGCCTAAGAGTCTCGGCAGTTTTTAAGAGCAGGCGTCAGCCCTCATTATACCTGTCTGCGCTCATCCCCTCATCAGAGCTTTTAGCCAACTATCATCACAGCCAATCCTTTCTCCGTGGATGGAAAATATTTCCGGAACTCTATTCCAGCACTCCATTTTCCTGTCAGAAAAGTAATTGTGGCTGGCTGATAAACCACTATGAAAAATCAAATTTAAATGAGCCAAATTTAAATTTATAAGAGCCTCATTAAACATGCAATTAATTTTATGCCTATAATAAAAAGAGGGAAAAAACTTCTCTGTTCTCCCTGAGGAATTAAACAGGCTGATAAGGAAACGCTGTGCTTTATGGAAATGAGGTACAACGATTCTCCAACACTGTCATCCTTTCGGTTGAAGAATATTATTTACAATACGTTCTATTTCAGGGAAGTATTCATTTTACTGAAATTAATTTTTTTTTCTGAGTACTTATGGGAAGGTGACCATATAGAGCTCAACCATAGGCTGTGGGTTCCGGATTTCTGTTTAATTTCTCCCTCCCCCCTTTACATGACCTCTTCAGTCTTTGTAGCTTCTGGTGTTTTTATCCCTTCCCCAAAGAATGGGGAATAATAGAAATAATAGAGCTCAGCTAGACTTTATGTTCCTTGAATTTTGTTTCGGTTAATAAAATACTGGGCCAAGCCTTCATGTGCTAACCCCTCTGCATTACCATTAAAACCAACACATACATTAAGAGGGAGTTAGGGCAGGCATTTATTTCTGATGCGTGAGGTTGGACAATTAAGTTTGTGAGCTCATTCTAGAAAAAGTGCTTACATGCCTCCTTGCTGAATATCATTATGGTCACCTCTGAAGTACTTCCCCTGGCCAGCTGGTGACTGTAGCGGTAATATTCAGCAATGAGGAACACAGCCCTTTGTCTAGGCTGAGTTCTCCAACTTAATTGTCAGACAACCACTCTGATGGCCATTCCAGAAAAAGAGTTCCAAAATGGCACTGAAGGGTGGACTAGGCACTGGCCTCCATGCACAGCTTCCCGAGGGGAGCACCTCAGAGGTGACCGTAGTGATACTCGGCCATGAGGGATGTTGCCCTTGTTCTCATACCATTCGAAGGGGTCTGAGATGCAATGAATGAATCTCCAGCCCACGATAGCCCTTTAGACATTTGAAAGATAAATATTCATTTGCATTCCTCAAGAAGGAAAAAAAAATAAACTTTGGAGAGAAGCTGCTTTTTACGCTAAGTTTTGCTCCTAGATATTGCCATACACAAATCAGCCTGAAAGATAATTACTAAGTATGTATTTTCCAGTGAGAATGTTAATATCATTGAAAAAGTTCTTTTGAGGGCAAAATCAGCCTTTCATATATATAGGAGGTTCTAGGGGCCAATTAAGACTTCATTAAATTCAGTGCATTTTTGAAACTAAGCCAATGCTATTTTTCAAAAACAAATTCTTGGCCTGGTACAGTGGCTTATGCCTGTAATCCTAGCACTCTGGGAGGCCAAGACAGATGGATCCCTTGAATTCAGGAGTATGAGACCAGCCTGAGCTAGAGCAAGACCCGGTCTCTATTAAAAATAGAAAAATGAACCAGGTATTGTGGCAGGAGCCTGTAGTCCCAGCTACTCGGGAGGCTGAGGCAGGAAGATCCCTTGAACTTAAGAGTTTGGAGTTGCTATGAGCTTTGATACCACGGCACTCTAGCCTGGGGCAACAGAGTGAGACTCTGTCTTTAAAAAAAGAAAAAGTAAATTCTAGAAGGGAGACAAACTTCAACTCTTCCTAATAGTGTTCATGTTTGGACTTGGGGCTTTTCTGCTTCTCTCTACAGGATTAAAGGGGTCCCTCCAGAGGCTGCAGCTTGAGTATGTGGACGTGGTCTTTGCAAATCGACCAGACAGCAACACACCCATGGAAGGTGAGTGAAGAAACTTAATTAACGACTCTAGGATCATTGATTCTGGCTTGAGAGTGTATTCTACTTGCAGTAGGAAATGAAAAATACTCACACTGATCTCATCAAATATGAAAACTAAAAGCCTTCCTGATGGTTCCCTGCCAGCCTCAGATTTCTCCCCAGAGCCTGGGCTGCCCCCTCAGCTTCCTTTACCAGGCAGCTGAGGGCCTGAGGTTTGTGGCTACAGTACTCATTTTTTCCAGGTTCATTTCACTTTTGTGATTTCATCAACCAAAACAATAAAATTAATTGGAGGGGGAGTTCATAATCCAGCCATCGTTATTTCGGAGTAAGTCCTCCAAGGGTTTTTCTCATTTATAATAACTTCAAGTCTGATTAGCTTGGAGTACCAAGCGGTGCCACGGGCTGAGTTTCAATAGGAGCCACTGCTTCAAAATACTGCCTCATCTTAGTTGGATTGTTGGTTGTCAGAGAGCTGTAACATTGTATCCCCTTTCTATTACAACTTTTTGAAGCCTTTCGCTTAAGCTTTTTCCATTGGAAGCTTTCAGAACCAGATTTTCTTCAATTTACATTTAATGTTGGAACCTGCCTAGATTGCTTAAGAGAACTGTTTGGGAGGAGGAATTAAAAAGAATGTGCCTATTCATTGAAGTTGACAATCCTATGGATTAGCACTTAGGTGACTGCCGACGAAGCTATCTGGGGAAAAGAGGAAAAAAGAAATGTTCTGGTTATTTGCATTTTACAAGACATGCAGATTACCAGTTTTCAAACAATTAGAAGAGTGTAATCCACATAAAATCACACTGATAGTATCTTTGACCTTGATGATTCAAAGGTTAGGGCCTTATAAGGTGGGTTTTGTGAAGATTTATGCATGCTGTAGGTTTACAGAAGGAGAAATAATTGAAGTACTATACATTTTTTTAAAAGTATGAAAATCATTTTCCTTGCCAGTTATCTCTTTACCAACTACACAGAAATATTATATATATACATATATATAATATAATATAAAATTATATACATTATATATATCTTTATATCTAAGTTTCTCCCAGGGTTTTCTGCTATCTTGATTCTGTGTATATTAGTTTTTTTAGATAGCAGTATCAGGGTTGGAAAGGACCCATAGAAATGACATAACAATGCATATTTTGGTCAAACAAAGAGTAGGTGTGCGCTAAAGCAGATCATAAACATTTTTGTTAGTATGAGAAGTATTTATTGTAAGGATAAAATGATCGTCATTCAATTCTCAGTGACACACTAAAACAGAGCAGTAAAGGTCATGTGGTCAGCAAAAGTGTCACATGAAATGCCACTTATTGAGTCTGTAAAAGACTGGGAAAGCCTCTTATTTGGGGTGCCTAGTGGCTGCCTCCTTCTCTGGAACTCCATCACGTTGTTTGCAATTACAGCATGTATGGGATAGAAGAACACCTGAGGTTTATTTTCTTTTTAATCCTACCCCCTACCTTTGATCTAGGGACATAACGTAAGAGGCTCACAGACAGAAATCATAATTTGCATTGTACCCATAGTAGAAGGAGGAAATTCTCCTTTAAGAGCTAAATTAGGTGATCCTAGCAAGATAATGATGTCTCATATCGATATTGATTACGTGTTGAAATGTATTAAAAGGGAGCTTCAAAGTGTTCAGGAAAAAAATCGCTGCTGCCAGATGGAATTTGTAACTATGGCATTTGGAAAATTTACATTTTCCCTAAGTTTTTTATATAAAATTCCACAAAGCAGAATAGGGAGCTGTTTTATCACGAGTCGTTGTCCAGGTCCAGAAGCATGATGAAGAGGGTTAAACAGTGGGCCTTTGACACGTGTCAGTGAGGTCAAGGAATATGGCATTACGTAGCCAGGGGCAACCACCCATCAGTGCTGGAATGTAGCCTGCCCTCTCTACCACGGCAGGGGACCCACCCAGGCAGGTGCATCAAACTCTGAGGTTTATTATTATTGTTGCATCACACACATCTATGAGGCACATGTGAAGTCTTATTACACGAGTAGGGTGTGTACTGATCACGTCAAGGCATTTAGAGTATCCATCACCCAAGCCCTTATTTCCGTGTGTTGGGTACGTTTCAGGTCTTCTCTCCTAGCTATTTTGAAAACTATAGTCACCTTACTCTGCTATCAAACATTAGAACTTACTCCAGAGGACTTAACAGGGACATTCCACAGACAATTCCACTTACAGAACTTGTTCCGGATTGAAATAGCTTCCATGTGAGTTTTCCCAGCCTTCAGAAAATGTTCATCCTCAACCTTGGTATATTCATCTGTTGCAAGGTGAGCCCAGTGGAAACCCAGAGTTTGACACTCATCCCTGGAAGCAAACTTTCTATGTCAGCCTTCTCCCCTGTCACAGAGGAAAGTACCAACCTGGAAGACAGAAGAAATGCAAGATCAAAAGACAAGGGTTGGCAGGTGGCACTGGGCATGTTTACCCCTCTAAAAATGGGGGGAGAAATGGTATATGAAGGCTTTATGGACTCCCTGGTAGGATTCACTTCCCCCCTGATTTTATAGATGGTGCATGTGATAAAAGTTGTACATGTACAATGGGGTCTACCTGAAAAGGACTATCATTTCCAAAACCATCCATAAGGTAAATTTTACATATAATCAGATTACCCGTGAAAATCCTACAGCAACTCTTCATTAGTGAATGTTACTCTATAGTGTTTAATTGATTATCCAATTTCTTCTCTAAAGGTAGGGAACAAAACATCCCTAGGTAGTTATCCAGTTCTCCTTTTGTTTTAGGAATGGCAGGACAATCTTTAACATCATACACACAAACACTTTTCTTGTTTCAACAACTCACATTGGTTATTTTAGGCTCCATGGCATCCATTTCCCTTTGATATAAGTGACACAATAGTGGTTACCAAATATATATTGTTGGATTTTCATACTCTAAATCCACGTATATTAGATCCACAAACTTTTAGCCTTTGTAGACTATTTTTATTGGTTTTTCTATCCCTTGTCAACGCTATAGAGCCACAGCACACCTTATCCTTTTGCTGAGGTGCCTTTTAAACCCCAGGAAACTTAAGCACCTTCCAAATGAGAATGCCCAGACCAACTCAGTACCAGTTCTTCTCCATCATTGATCATGAGAGTGGGGTCCCAGAACCTGGGGACACTGCAGAGTTTCCAGACACAAACCAGGCATGTGTCAAGGGTCACGAGTGTTCTCATCCTGGGGATCTCTAAGAGGCATTTTAAATAACTTCCATTTAAATGTTTTTAAAATAACAAATGTATTCATGTGGTTCGTACCATGAACGAATGTTAATTGGGAGCACATTAAAAATAAACCAAGATGAGTTCCATCCAGTTTCTACCTATCGAATAACAACCAATGGAGCCCCCCCAAAAAAATTAACTACAGCATCTTCTTCATAATATATCGGCATCATATATCCAATTAGTTGTTGTCATGCCGTCCTTCTTAGAAAATCAATTGACTAAAACTGAGTCCTCTCCAAAGAATGTCTACAAATTCTAAATGTGCAATCAATAGAGAAAAGGCTGAGACACTTTGCACTCTGCAACCCTACCGAATACAGTTACACGCTTTAGGGCGATGGGAAGATGCGCCTGACAGCAAAGGAGAACTTTTGTACTTTCTCCTCTGTCCTTCTTGTTTATTTTTTCTGGTTCACCTAGTAGTAAGTCATTTTTCTTTCACGGCATCTGCCACGCCATCTGTCTCTGCTACGATATCTGGCAACAATGACTTGTTTTCCAATCCTAGAAAAAAATCAGCCCCACATCCCATTTCTTCTGTCTTGTGAGACCGCGTTCCTCCCATTAGAGTCCCTGACAGATTCTTGTGCTCGATGAAACTCATTTTCTTAATTCCCTCATTGTCATAAATCCCCATTGTTATTTCAAAATCTTCTCCTAAGCTCATTAGACAAGAGAAAGTTCAGACCAACGTGAGCCCTTTTGGACATGAAGGGAGACGGAGCACTTGTGTATCTGAGGAACTGTATCAGGAGATGTTTCGTTTGGTATTCTGTCACTCCCAAACACCAGGATACAGTGATGAGACACGGCTCTGGCTGGGAAGGGAGCCTGTAAACCTGTTACCAATTTTGAACAACAGCAGAAAGAGGAGTCCCATTTCAGCTTCTGTAGCTTTTCTAAAAGGAAAGAACAAGCTCATTAACTTGCTGGTCTGAGAATAGGATGATTTTTAAATTAAATTAAATTGTAATTGTCTTAAAATTTTAAAACCATTCGGAATTGAGTCTTCATTTCACGCTTGTTGCCAAAACTAGTTAATATCTTAGAATTCCTGAGTCATTTCATATGATTCTCAGACTGATTAGAGTCAAGTTATTTATTTCCTGCTAGTAGATGAGTACAGACACAAGACAGCCCAGATGTCTTCAATTTCCAATAAGAGAGTCAAGACCAAAGTTAGCTTGACTCGGCTCCCGTAATATCATCATATCAAATAACCCAATTCCTTAATTACAATATTTTCTTCTTTCTGAGCGATCTTTCTTATTTTGGTGCTGTCATGTGCAGGCAGGAATCTATGGCTATTCAGCAATCCAGGATATTCAATGACAACTGAGAAAATGCCGAAGAGCATAAAATATTGCAGCATCCCAAATTTCCTGCATTTTATGAATTCCAAAATACTGGACCAAGATATTTAACTTGCAAAGTAAAAGAGAGTTTTCAGAACAAAAATTTAATTATTTAAAACCTAGTATTATCATTTAACCACAATAGATCAACCCCTCTACCTCTATCTCTTATTATCTTTCCTGAAGCATACCCTCAACCTATCCTACAAAAACATAATAATAGCAGGAAGAACCTTCTGGAAATAGCCACATATATTACTTGAATTTTCTATGAGCCATATTAAAAAGTTAAAAAGAAACAAGTGAGATTAATTATAATAATTGTATTTAACCCAACCTGTCAACAAATTACTATTTCAACATGTAAGTAGTACTCATTTAAATTACTAATGAAATATTTAAAAAATTTTTCCCACTAAGTCTTAGAAATCAGTTGTGCACACCTCAATTAGGGCCAGCATATTTCACAGCAGAAAATCTTAGTTTAGAGTAGCCTCATCTCAAGTGTCCAATAACCACATGTAGCTAGTCGCTATCGTGTGTGTGAATGTTGGACCACTCAGGGAGATAAACTCTATGTATAGTCTAAGAGAGACTCAGGCACAGAGTTGATGCTCAAGAAATATTTATTACATGGATGGCTGATGGACAAATGAGTAAACAAGCATTTGAGTGATTGAACAAATGAAGCTCTAAAGTTACATCCAATTGCATTTTTCTCTACTTGAAAACCTATCTTGGTTTCCTAACATCTATACAGATTCTGGTACCTGGTGCAGTTCAACAGATTCTGGTTACTGGTCCAGTTCAACATAGTTCAAGACAATGTTGAGGAGAGTTTGTTAGTAAACAGCCCCAGGACACTCTTACATCCTTTTTCTCTTCATCTGCAGTAAGGGTAGCATCCAGATGGTGCAACTCTACAAAACTGATTGATTCCCAAGTGAGCCAAAATGGATGGAAGTCTTTGGCAGTGCAGTTGCCCCTGAGAATTACTATATCAAATTAAAATTATTTAACACATTTCATTTATGACACTGGTCAGAGTGCTCCCAAGGGCCTCTGTTGTACATCAGATCAATTTAACCTTCTGACATGAGAGGCTGGGACAGCTGAGTGTTCAAGAAATTAATTTGGAGAAAATGATTTTCACATCCAAGAAGATGAGTCAAACCCTATCAAACTGGAAGCAAAAACCTATGTTCCAATTTTACTAAAGCAGTTGTATTTTCATTTAACCGTTAATTCACCACCAATTGTACTGATGCTTCAGACCCATTCAGCTGATGTTTTATTCTCTACAGAACAAGTAAGATCATAAAAAGAGAAACTCATTTCCTTTATCCTAAGAAATCACAGCGTAGAATAGCCAGGTTTTCCTTGGGTTCTTTCGGGCTCTGGTTCAGCCTGTTAGGAAATCTCTATTCGCTGTAGCTTCCTCACTGGAAAGTCACTTCTGCAGAGTGGACTGGGCATTTGGTGGACACAGCTTTGTGTTCTGGCTTTGCTAACTGTCGAGTCTCATCCTCCCTGAGGCTCAGTTCATCTGAAAATAAAGGTGACACATGAAGCCCTGTCTAAGGAGGTTAGCAGTACGGATTGGCCCCTCACTTCCAACTAAACAAACAATCTCCATTTGTAGAATGTACCGTACAACACAAACATATAAAATTCTCCTATCTCTGACTTCTTCTCGGAGGTAACCACAGGAGAAGTTCAAGGCTCTGAAATTATAATATAAAAAAATTAAATAAAGGTAGCCAAGCTGCAGGGTTGACCAGGGTCTGTGGTGAGATCACATAAGCATCGAACCATGGAGGTGGCAGCATAATTTTCTTCTAGCCCATTTTTTTTCCTTATACTTTTGTTTGAAACCCTTGGTGCCCTTTCAATTGATTCAGTCATAAATTTTCTAAGGTTAATCTGTTCAGCCTGAAAGATAATCTTATGCCTATGACTTTATTTTCAAAAGTATGTCTAGAAAAACCTCAGTAGTAGCATCAACTCACTCATCCATTTGCTGTTCACTGAATACCTACTGTGTGCCCAGGAGAGTTCTAGGCACTGGGAAAAGCAGAAGTTAATAAATCAGACAAAAATTTGGCTCTTACGGAAATTGCTTTCTTGTTGAGGAGACAAACAAGAAATCAGTAAGGAAGTTACTTTAGGTGGTAACTAAATAGATAGTTAATAGATAAATAGATAGATGGATATATCTACATAGATAGATAGTTAATAGACAATAGAATGGAGAAAAATGTTATCCTGGGAGGAGGATTGGAAGTTATGGGGGTGGTGAAGCCTCAAAGGGATGACCAAGGAAGACCTGAAGAGAAAATGGAGGTGGGAGAGGGGATGGTTCGGTCTGTCCCAAAATATAAAAGTATGATTTTAGAAACAGAGAGACCGTAATTCAGCTCCTCTTTCCTACTAGCTAACTGATCTTAGGTAAGTTACTGAACTTCTCTTATCCTCAGTTTCTTTCTCTGTAAAATACAAGTAATAATACAATACTACTGTGAGGATTGTTTGAGATTCCACATAATGCACAGAAAGTGCCTAGGATGTTGCCTACCAAATACTCAAAATTTAGAACAATCATTTTTGTGATCAGTATTATTCACATAGGACGGCTGCAATGCTTCATGGAGAAAGTCACCCAGATGCAGCCGGCTCTAAGTCTACCACCAGGTTGTCCAGAGTCTCACACAAGAAAGACTCACACAGCAAATCAAGATGCATGACTCTCATGCTTTACTGAATCAATTAAAATTAAATGCAAGAAGACATGGGGAAGATACAGAGATAGTTAAAACAATTTGGGTAGAATACAGCCAGTACTCGTGTGACCTGTTCTCTCTCTCTCTCATCTCGGTCACATCAACCTTCCACATGCTGGTAGGATTATAAGAGTCAGATGTGAGGTTTGAGTGAAGGGGTTCAACACCCAGAAGGTGCCTGGGTTAGGAACATACTTGCTGTATTGGAAAAACTCGGGTAGAGGGCCCCTGGCCGTCAGTTCACCAGCTGGCCTGATAAACAGAGAATGAGTATTTGCATTTCTTGCACAGAGGATTTCTTCTGGCTAGAATGGGGGCCACCAACGGGTGACTGACTGACTTAAGACCTTATTTAAGTCCTCATAAGCTCTATGTATAGTTAGCATATTTTCAAGGGTTTGGTTGTGTGCATACGGATGTTCGTTAAAATCACATCTTTCCCTCTCAATCTTCAGCACACAACTCTCTACTTTGTTATGGCCACTATGACTCAGGGGTCACTAAACCACTTAGCCTTGCCCTGCACGTTATATAAATTCTGCCCATGCCTCACAAGCCCCTTGCTTCTTCATCCACTTTAATTTATCTTCCTTGTTTGTTCCTCTTACTTCCTTGAGCAGAGGTAACACAGTGAAGGCACATTACAGAATTTCCCATGCTTAGCTATTGATGCGACCTCAGGTTTGAAGAGTTCTCTAGGCCTGTTGAAATGTCCCGTGCTGATAGAGACCCACAAAATTCTGAATGTGGATCATTCTGACAGGCATCTATCAGGAACAGAGCCCTGGTTAACAAACTGTATTTTCCAACTGGTTCCATAGAGAGAGCAGGCCCTTTGGAAAACTTACCTCTACTAGAACATACTAGGAAGTTAAGAATGTCAAGGCTGCAGAAAATATGTGAGCATATGACTTTCAAGAAAACTCGACTCCAGAGAACAATTTGTAGTTGTCTGGTGCTTTATTTTGTGTTTTCTTTGGAAATCGAATGTTCCCAACCTCATTCCATTAAATCCTGGTTGGAAAGGAAGTTCCTGGAGAAGAACATGGTCATATTCTATATAATTTATCTACTTCTATTTTCTCCCCTTCTTCCCCCCTTTTTTTTCTTTCTTCACATCTTTACCCCAAAGTGAAGGTAGCAGAGATCCAACCCCTGTCATTAGGAAGAAGAAACAGGTGGGCACGTGTCTGGGGCCTGCTGTCCTGTCACAACAAGCTTGTGGGCCTCATTTAGTTCAGAGAGGGTGCTTTCTTCCTCTTCTTTCCTCCTTGGGTTTTTTTTTTTTTTAATTTAGTTAGTTAAGGAAAAAGAGAGAGAGAGAGAGAGAACAGAGACTGCTTCTGCTCACCTCAGCTGACAGGTGAAAAACAGAACTGCTTAGTATTCTGGGGCTGTGGGTTTGTGACTCATGTGTACTTCCTTCTGTGACTTGTCATTTCCCTGAGAGATATCTGGAGTTGTGACAAGATTTAACTCCACATTCCGAGGGGATGTCAACTCAGTCTCAGGGGAGTTCATTTCTGTAAGTTCCTCATCGTGCCACAGCCAACTTGCAATGATACACGGAGGGCTAGAGACCAGCGTCACTCAGCTGCCTGGCACTCTGACAGCTTCCTGGCACCCTGATCTAATGGGGGGAGCACCGCCACCCATCTCACGGCTAATGTAAAATCCTGACAGGATAAACAAAGCCCTCAAGTTGTGCTCTTACTTTCTGTATAAAACAAAATAATAAGAGAGTAAGTGGCTTTGTAAACCCTCTTCGGGGTATATAATATGTGTGCTGAAGAATAGAATTTGCAATCAGAAGAGGGTGCTAATCTTAGGGAGGTGAACTTGGCTGAGATGCACAGACTTTCTGCTTCTCAATTTTTCACTCATAAAATAGGAAGAGTAAAAATATAATATTCCTCAGCTATTTTCAAGATTGTTGTGAAGACAAAATGGGATGATGTAAGTGGAAATGTTTCATCAACTGTAATGCTCTGTACAAATATTTTGAGGTGATGGTTGTCCCATGTGTATACACTTTGAGGACTATGTATACATAGTGAGACGTGATAGTTGAAGTTCCAACCAGACACTAAGACACCACTGAAGTGAAATTTTAGAGTCAGGTGCTGAATCTCCATTTTGCTTTCAAAGGAAGTGAACAAGAGCGGATTCCATAACACTTTCTTCCCTCTACTGTTTCTTTTGAGAAGTTAAAAACCTGCAGACAAGTTGAGAGAATAAACACCCAATACTCTTTGTGTACTTTTACCAAATGATGCCGTATTTTGCCCTCTCTTGTTTTCTCTCTCATTGTGACACTTCACCCATAAATATTTTCTTCAATACTTCTGAGAACACAGCATTCTCCTACATGACCATAACATAATCACCACACCCAAGAAATTTAACACTGATACACTGCTGTTATCTAATACATATGTGTATAAACCATATTCAAATTTCCTAAAATGTCCTTGATAGAATTTATGTGTAATTTTTGCAGAGGAGGAGGTCAGTCCGGGATTAATTAAAACTTGTATAGTGCATATAGTTGTTGTGCCTTTTTAATCTCTTTTAATCTAAAACAGTTCCTCTACCATTTTTTTTCTTTTTCATGACATTGACATTTTTAAAACTCCAAGCCATTTGTTTTGGAGAATGTCTCTTAATCTGGATTTTTCTGATCATTTTCTCATGATGAGACTAAGATTAAGTATTCCAGGTTGGAAGACGACACAGGCGATGTTGAGTCCTTCCCCATATCTGAGGGCCCCGGAGGGTGACTGTGTGCCACTATCGGTCCTGCCCCTGTCCAGGGGGACCACTCAATTGGGGTGATGTCTTCCAGGTTTCTCTACTATGACTGCACCTCTGGCTTTGCGATTTTCTAATTTCATCAACTCATCTTTCTTCATGAGTTGGCATTCTCCTGTGAAGAGGGTCTCTCCCTTCTCTCCCTCCTCCGTGCTCAGTTCAGTGAGTCTGGAGTCCCCTCGTTGGCTTCAGGAATATAAAATTGAGAGAATAGAGGAAGGAGGATCTAGTCAGAAGGGTGTATCTGAAGAAAACCATGCTGTGAGCTCCTTCTTCCCCCAGCACAGGAGAGGGCTGCCCCTTCACTGTAAGCCCAGTTGGGGTGGGCATCTCCCAGAGGCCAGAAGCATAGTCGCCTAGGAGTGGACTCGTGCTTGGAAAGTCAAGGGGTGGAGAGGAGGGCTGGCCATCTGTCTTGGTGTCACAGCTGGGAGAGGGTGGCCCTCCTGAGAGTGACAAGAAGGGACCTGAAGATGTCTCTGGGACAGTGGGTCTTATCCTCCAGGATCTCCTGAATGGTAGGGGGTGGAGCCAAGAGGATAGGGGCTGAGAAAGATACAGAAAGCAGAGAAATACAGAAACCAACCGCACCCAACACTACTGCAGACTGGTGCCAGCTTGGAAAGAGAAGGATTTTCATTTGAAGTTTAGATTGAGTCTATGGCCATACCACCCTGAATGCACCCGATCTCATCTGAGGTTTAGATTGAAATCAGTGGAGAGTGTGCTTGTGACTTAAAACAACCTCATGACTGTGTATTACTCCAGAGTAGGCAGGAAAGTTGTGGGACCAGTCTAAGTGTTCATCAGTGAGCAAATGTTTGTCAACATTCAAATTCTAGAAAACTTAAAAGCCACAAAAATCCCAGCCTCTGCAGCCTGGGATTTAACTACCTTTCTAAATGAATCCCTATGTTAAGTTGTATTAGTTTTAAATTCTGAAGGGGACCTTATGTTGTGACTAGCTTCACTGAAGACAGTCATCCAAAATTAATGATAATTCAACAAGATACTCTTACAGTTAACTCTTTACACTCTAAATTTAATCAGCCCAGAATTTACCTATGCAAGAAAACCAGTCTGGTTTCTTTTAAGGGCCAGTACACGAGAGAGATGTTCACTGGAAAGCAGTAGGAAGGGAAAGAAAACTTAATATTAATAATATTCTCCTTTATTTGTGAATAAAAGGAAAGTGTTGTATAATTGGTTTTTTAAAAAGAAGCATCTTTGGTAATGGAACAAACCCAAGGCCACCTAAAAATGAATGCTTTTATATAATGAGACAAGATAAAAATCCATCTGACATAAGAATTCACATAAAACTTAACAGAATGAAAAAAAAAACAAAAAACAAAAAAAAACTTAACAGAATCCAAAAGTGGGAGACAAGTAAACCCAAAAGAAAAAATTAGGAAAGTAAAGGCTAAAATTTTGTTCACCCATTCATTTCCTCTACTCTTTTCCTGAGCATAGATCAAATCTTGCAAGAGTCTTTCTCAAAAATCCCCTTAAAAATGTATTTTAAATGTCTCCTGATAGCACTCAGATAGCCCAGAGAAGGATACCACAAAGTAAAAACACTCAAGTCAAAAGCCTGGCCTGTTTATTTATTCATATTCATATTTAGTGAGCACCTGCTGCATATCACAGCATTGTGGAAGATACAAGGGAACAATATAGACAAAGATCCCTGCCCTTATAGGACACATTTGATTCAGCAGGTGGGACCAGAAACAAACAGTAAAACTAACCAAAAAAATTAACATACAGAATATTAGAAGTTGATGTTATGAAGAAATAAAGGAGAGCTACCTCAGGGTACTGAGGGTGGGAAGGTGCAGGAAGTTGGGGGTAGCCACTGAGAAGGTGAGGTTTGACCAAAGACTTGAGGCAGTCAGTGAAAGAGAGAGCTAAGGAGATTGCTTCTGGCTGCAGAGCAGTGCAAAGGCTCTGGCCTGGGAGCAGCCTATCACATCTAAGGAGCATCGGGGACACCAGTGTGGCTTCAGCAGAGTAAGGGGTGCAGAGGGAACCATGTTTAGAGAGACAACCAAAACCAGATCTTCCAGAGCCCTCTGAATTTTCGATTAAAAAAAGTGATGTAATTTGACTTACCTTTCATAAGGATTCCTCCTCCTTGGATTGAGAATACATCACAGTAGCAAGTGTAGGAGCGTGGAGACATGTTTAGAAAGGATTGCAGCAATCTAGGTGAGAGGTGATGGCTCAGATGAGGTTGGCAGCTGTGGAAGTGTGACAGAGGGTGAGTTTGGATAAATGCTGAACAGAAGTTCCTGATGGATTAGTTAAGAGTGTGACAGAAAGAGAAGAATCAAAGAATAACTCCAAGATTTAGGCCTGAGTCACCAAAAGGAGGGATTTGCCGTGAAGCAGATTGAGGACTGCCCATGTGGAGCTGGTTGGTGGGGGAACCTGGGGGGTGGAGTTTAGTCATCTTGAGTTTGAGACATTCCTTAGATACCCAAGTAGAGTTGTTGAGTCAGCAGCTGGACACTGAATCTGAGACTCAGGAGACAGGTCTGGGAAGGAGATATAAATTAGGGTGTTATCTGTATGTAAATGGTTTTTAAAGCCTTGAAAATTGATGCAAAAAAAGATGTAAAAGAAAAGGACCAAGGACTGAGCTCTGGGCCTCTCCAAAATTAGCAGGCTGAGAGGAGAGGGAGAAGAATGTGGTGCTCAAGGAAGAAATGAAGAAAGCACATCAAGAGGAAGAAACGATCACTGATATCCAACACTACCGATGAGTCAAGTGAGAGGAAGACCAAGAATTGTGCGATGGTGTCAGCAGTGCGGAGATCACAAGAGCAAAGCTGGTGAAATAGGGAGTGGGCAACAATCTCAGTTTCCTCATTTTGAAAAAAGTCAGGAGACATCTGTATTTAACATGAAGAAGTAAAAACACTTCTATCCCTTTCTTTTAAGAAACGAAAAAGTCACCCAATAAACAACACACAGGGCAAGGAACAGAAATAGAAGCTTTATTTCTCATGAATGTAGCAGGAAACTGAAAACCTGGACCAATCATATATGAAAGTGGAAAAGGGATTGAGGGGTCATAAAAGACTTAGCAGAAAAGAAGAAAGGTGTTTCTAAGTGCCTTGAGATGAGAGGCAAGTTAACACGTAGCTCACAACTTCAGAATGACTCAGCTATTAGAGACACTGATGTCACAGAGGATGGGGTGAGGCCGGAACTGGGAGCAAAGCAGGTGTTTGAAAGAGGTTATGGAGGAATTAAAGTTCCATATCTGCAAGTCTGCAATCAAATGAAGGAGGCAAGAGGAGGCTAATTAACAGAAGAAGTTGAGTTGACAGATTCTAATCTGAGCAACCCCAGACTCAGAGTAAGGTGGAGACAAGTTGCCAAAAAAGAAAGGTAGATGATGAAGGTTGGGACCCCAAACCTCTCCTGTCCTTCATGTCCAGGTCACCAGCAGTCAGGTCACGCCTTCCCCAAGCAGAACTTAGAAAAATCTTTGAGAGCAAATTATCTCCGGAAAAGTCCTAACAGATACTTACTGGCATGGTTGTGGAAGAAAACTCCACTGGAAGAAAAAAGGGAAAATTCCCTAATTGCTACCACAGCGAATGGTACCAGCTGACAAGTACTGTCCAACCACAATCTTATTGCCTTTATTCTTAAATGTGAACAGAAACCCAAGGACCATTTGACATTCAAAGAAATATTAAAAAAAGAGCTCGAAAAGATAGAAGAAAAACAGAGTAATATAGAAGTGAGAGATACAGAAATGTGCACAGAAACTATAATTAATATACTTGGTGATATAACAGAAGGCATCAGTGGGACAGAAACCAGAGGAAAGAGAGCAAGAGCAACATAGAACTAGAAAAAGCCTTAGAGATTAAAAATATATGACTAAATTTTTGTAAAGACAATAAAGATGTTGGGTATTGAAGTTGAGGAAATGTTCCAGAAAGTAAAAAGAAAAAAAAAAAAAGGAATGGACAATAAAAGTGAAAAGATAACAACATCAGGGTTTGTCCAAGAAATCCAACATCTTTTTAAAGATCCCTAGAGAGAGAATAGATGGAATGGAAGAGAAGGTATCATCACAAAACAATACAAGAAAATGTTCAGATCTGAAGAACATGAACCTCCAGATTGAAAGTGCCCACGGAGCAAGCAGCATATGAGTGGAGACCTACACAATAATAAGAAATTATTATATGAAATTTCACAACTTAAAAGATAAAGAAAAGCATCCTGAAATATTTCTGGGACTTAGCAGAATACACACAAGAAGGATAAAAAAAAAAAAAAAGTTTGCTTAGGGATTCTGAACAGCAACACGATGGAGCAGGCCTTACAAATTCTAAGCAAAAACATGATGGGCAAATTCCCAACCAAGAGTAAAAGATAATGGCATTTTGACTTTCCTATCTCCCAAATGCAATTTCTCAGAAACTACTGGAAAATGTGCTTCATTAAAAAAGAGAGAATAAAGCCACCAAGTGGAAGCCATGAGATCTGATTCATTAAGGAGGAGAATTTCCCAGATGATGGGAAAGGAAGGAGGCCCATGCAGGGCACAGATAGCAACCAAGGTGGGTGGAGGACAGAGGGATCCCAAAGGGAAGTTGCCAGGAAAACAAAGGAACTACATCTCTCCAAGCTTGACCATGTGGAAAACTGTATTGGGAGTAACTGGGCATAAAGTACGGAAGCCTTGGCTGTAGCTCCAAATCAAACCAAGTTAATGATCCAAATGAAAATGGAAATTTATAGACAAAAGGAAAGGCAATCCTTGTAGACTACTTTGCTCAGCAGTGGACACTAAGCACTTAAGGCATAAAAATGAAAAACACAATCAATCATATCTGCATTCCTACAATAAACTTCACTTGCTTGTGACATATTATTACTTTAAATATCCTACTGCATCTGGCAGGCTAATATTTAATTTAGGACTTTTGTGCCTACATTTATAAGCAAAATGAGCTGGTAATTTTCTTTTCTTGTATTTTCTTTATCTGACTTTGGAGGTCTTCTGTTTCTTGCCTCTCTTATTCTTAGTCTATAAATAATGAGCATTTAGCATGTGCTCACTATCTAATATTATTCTCTTTGTTGGAAAAAATTAGGAGGTGATAAAATTAACAGGTCCTAAAAAGGACAGAATCAGAGAATTCTAAGAGTCCTGATTGGCACCGCATAGCATCTGAGAAATTACTCGATTTTAAATTTTAATTTGGCTAAATTTACAACATCCTCTAATAGCAAGACATAGACATAAAAATGTTATAGCTAATTACTGGAGGAACTAGAACTATAATCTGGTTCTTCTGATTCCTAGTCCTAGTTTTCCTCCAAAAATGTACGTTAATAGATTCTAACTAACCTCTAATTTAGATAGAATTAGAGGTTAGATCCTAACATTTAATTTGGTCGGTGGTGGGTCTATCGCATTTCAAGAAATAAGAGCAATCAAATGTTTCTTTCTCAGCTACACTATACCCAGGACCATGCTAAGTGCTATAAAGGATTTAAAAACAAGATAAAGGCCCTAACGATTTAGTTCCATCTTTTACTTGGCCATTCTGACGTGCAAGCGCCTCCCCTTGAATCTGGGCAAGCTCTGTGATCAGTAAGACAGAAGTGAAGATATATTAGTTTGGGGGGCCGGGCTTAAGAAGCTGCCAGTTTCCACTTCACTCTTAACACTTATTCTCCAAGCCCTGAACTGCCATATGGAGGCACCGTGTAGACAGAGAAATGCCCAGCAATGCTCAGCTGCTCCTGCTGTCCCGGCCCAGGCACCAGATGTGCTAGTGAAGAAACTCAGATACTTGGCGTCAGCCCCTGTGTGACTGCAACTTCTGGGCAGTCGAGCAAGAACCCCCCAGTCAAGCCCATCAACCCCACTGCGAGCAGTAAAGCATTGTTTAAGCCGCTAAGAAAAGTGAAAACACAAAATAAGAATTTAACCCCAAACCAAGCTATAGATATATTAGCAAGATAGTGAGGGTGGGAGGGTGTGTGAGGGGGACCTAAAACCTTCACCTCTAGGGAAGGTCAATAGATTATGTCTCAAAAAGCCAAACCAAGAGAGTAATACAGAAACATTCTTCAGTAATACAGAGATTAACACTGGGGTAAACAGCTATCTGTGTTGGAAGTGGTTACCTCTAGGGTACAGGCAGAGTTCAAGGAACTGCTGCCTTTTTTTTTTTGAGACAGTCTCATTATGTCACCCTTGGTAGAGTGCTGTGGTGTCACAGCTCACAAACCTCCAACTCTTGGGCTTAAGCAATCCTCTTGCCTCAGCCTCTCAAGTAACTGGGACTACAGGTGCCTGCCGCAATGCCTGGCTATTTTTTTGGTTGTAGTTGTCATTCTTGTTTACAGGCCTGAGCTCCAGTGTATGTGGCTGGCGCCCTAGCCGCTGAGCTACAGGGGCCGAGCCAGACTGCTGCCTTTTCTTACAAGCCTTTTAGCATTGACTCTCTAAAAAAATGTGCATGTATTACGTCGACAGAGCTAAAGATTAAAACAATAACCACACCAATAGGATAAAAGTGCCAGTGGTACTGAGTGGTTGGTATTACATATGATCACAGCTGTCAAAGGCCAAAGATAGTCCTTTGGGTTTGGGAACGCACAGCCAATGCTAGTTTTCCCAGCCTAGGTTCCATCATCAGATGCCAACCCGTGTCTCACCAGATCCCTCTAGAAACACACCAGCACCAGAGCCCCCACCTGCCTCTTCTTAACAAGCTGTGCAGAACCAGGCTTCTTTCCTCAGTGTCCCCCAAAGTGGGCTGTGACAGATAATCCATTGCAGGATGGGGAGAAAACTTTCCTATGTCTGTTCATTTTATATCGTCCTCTTTACAGTTTCTATTTATTGTGTGTAGTTCATCTATTTTTAACCTTTCCACTGATAAAATTACAGACACAAAAAGTAGCAGAAATAGTTCAGAAACTTCCTGTTGCCTCTCACCCAGATTCCCCAAACGTTAACATCTCCCATAAACATTGTGCACCTAACAGAACCTGGTTACTGACATGGACACAATAGAATTTATAATCAGTCATTCCCACTGGCCACTTGGTGGATCTTCGGCATTGGCACATCTTCTGTGCTCTTTTTTTGTGGACTGGGAAGCATAATGAAAAGTTTGAAAGAGCACTGCTCTTAGGTCCACCAGTGTTTCCTGATGATCTGAACTGGAATCAAGCACCCCTTCTTTATCATCTGTTCAGCATGGCGCCTCTCTCTCTACTCAGCACTTATCCTGTAGGCAATTCAGGAGTGAAAGTCAGCTTGGAAACTAATGAGCTCTTTCTCCACCATTCTATATATCTGTCTTGTTGACTTCTTACACTGAAAGAGGTTCATGGGGCGGTGCCTGTGGCTCAAGGAGTAGGGTGCCAGCCCCATATGCTGGAAGTGGCGGGTTCAAACCCAGCCTTGGCCAAAAACTGCCAAAAAAAAAAAAAGAGGTTCATGTGTGAAAGGTGAAAAGCAATGAAGCCCAGGCCAGGTAGGGAGAAGGGCCTGTCCGCACTGCTGTGTCTCACAGGAGGGCTATGTGGTCATGCACACTGGGGAGCCGCCTGTGTGAAGTCGTGACCTTAGGAAACAGAACATGATTCCTGCAGGTTTCCCAAGTTCTACGGTTAGCATTTCATTCTTTCAGTGTTTCCTGCTATGCTGTATCTGGGCTTCCTGGTCTGCTTTGCTGCACATACATAACTCTGCCAATTTCTAACTTACTGAACTATTCTCTATGGACAAGAGCGGACCAGAGACACACAGCCGGCTCCGTCACTTACTAGCTGGGTAACCTTGAACAGTTTACTCATCTTTGCTAGGTTTCAGTTTCTTCAGGTGCAAAATAAGAATAACAATAATAGACCTATTCTATAAGACGGTTATGAGGAATAGATTAGTTACTGTATGTTACTAGAACAGGTTAGAACATTACCAGGCACGCTGTAAGTGCTATGTAATGTTAGCTGTTTTGTAATAGCCCAGAGGTAGAAGACCCCTCACAGTAATGTGACACAAAGTGAGTCATGAAGGGATTTGACAGTTCAGGCCATTAAGGATTGTGCTGAACCAGGACTGGGCCTGAGGAAAGCCCCGTCCCTACAAAGGACAATATGTGGTACCTTTTCCATCACTAACCCCTTCCTGCTTCCCTTTGCCCCATACCCAGGAGTGTGTTTCCCTGGAGCACAGGGAGATGTGTCCGTGTGTGTGGAAGTAAAGAGGGGAGCTGGGCAAGCCACAGCGTGAACACGAGACGTTTTCCTTCCACATCAGTGTTATACAAAGGTTTACAAAGGAAAATATTAATCTTGTTTTAAAGCAAATACTTTATTAGAGAGCAGAAAGTCTGCAGACATTGTCATGGCAAACCCAAAGCTGTCTAATAC
Organism: Galagoides demidoff; assembly: GCA_963574575.1. Taxonomy (NCBI): domain Eukaryota; kingdom Metazoa; phylum Chordata; class Mammalia; order Primates; family Galagidae; genus Galagoides; species Galagoides demidoff. Next base: position 3,181 of record CAUYQV010049645.1, on the reverse strand, counting down.
CATCTGCTTGGTGGCCATGTCAGAGGCTCATGTAGTAGAAGCCACTCATTCTAACATATGTAGGCACAAATGCCCTGTGTTGGTATACCCTTTGGCAGGGGACATAACCACAAGAGGGACTCTACCTAAAAAAATCAAATATTTGGATCTGGTTGTTTTGTACCTTCACATTAGCCTGAAAGAAATTCACTTAAAAAAAAATAAATACAATAAAATATTAACATAAATATTCAAAATGTTAAGTTCCTCTTTACCAGGTAGTAAACTGTTGAAAAAGTGAGAAAATCATTCCACTCTACCATGCTAAGTTTAAAAGCTGCCTTTTGGTTAGTTACCAGATTATCTGACAAAAATAAATAAGCACTTCAGAGGCAAAGTGGGTTGGGTCTACTAGCGAGTTGCACCAGCTAAGTAGAGGTTTTAATATCACTGAGAGCAAGAAAGCACCTTCCTCCAGACATCTCCCATGGCAGAATGGGGAAGGAAGGCCAGCTCTCCACTCTTAAAGAAGCAATAAAGATTGTTTCCTGCTACAGCCAGACACTGTATTTGCCAGGAGAAAATCTCATTAGGATAAATATACTTTTTTACTCTTACCAAACTTCTGCCAAGTTGCCTGCTTTATTCTTTCATTCACAAGATAGAATTCCTTTTAAAATAAGGTTAAAAGCCTGTCTCAACAAGATAATGAATAGTTATATAAATAAAAGGCCCCAGACAGAATAATAGAGTAAGAAGCTACCTGTCAGGATTTCACATCTCCCTGCCCAGTTAGGATGACATTCATACAATGTAAGAGATTAGAAATTTAAGACTTGATTCAGATATCTACAATGCAATGGCAAATGTATAAAACTTCCAAGAATAAAAATAATTGTTCTGCTGATAATGGATATAGAAGTATTAGATGCCATGTAGAACTGGTACGGTTTGATTAAATTGAATTTTAGCAACTCAGTGAACATTAGGGAAACTATTCCTGAGCAAGTGTTTTACCTAATACATTTCTTTCTGACACGCCCAAAGGCTGGCTTCTGTGCTCCAAATCGCATACGCAAAAGTGTGGGCAAACAATACACATGTGGAGAAATAGAAAAGGAAAAAGAGATTCTGCTTAATTTTCTTTGAGTGGGGGGGGTATGCCTGGTTTTAGAGGGAAAATTCAAAACTGGCTTCATCAAGTTTTCATCTTTCCAAGATTTCGTTTATTCAAGCATACAATGAGAATGTGACAATACTACCTCATAGGGTGTTATCAGTTGTAAATGCATGATGTTAGGTAAACTCTCAGCACAGAGTCATAAGAGGCACTCAGTAGAGTTACCTCCTTCCCTGCCCCTCTATTGCCGTGTGGTCCAGGAACCCAGCTCCCTGGTGTGCCCAACCAAACCTAATTCAAACATAGTGGAAACCATTGGTCGTCTACACAGCAACTTTCCTTCTTTCTTAGATACTCTGATTTTCCTGTGGGTGGTGACTCTTTTCCCAGACTGCCAGTTGACTCAGAGGACAGCTGGCATCCTCTCCCCTTGCTAGTTCTCAGTTCCAGGGTAGGCTCTGGGTTGTAAGCCAGTCAAGCCCTTCTTTTTCCTTTGGCCAGAGGCACTGGTTCATGGCACTGAAGCAGCCCAGTCAGAGTGAATCTCAGGATCCTTGTTTGGAACGATGAGGGATAGGGCCCTGCTGAATGTGTACAAGAAAGCACACAGCCTCAGATGCTACTGACAGCCACACCAATGCCACAGAGAAAGCAGAGCAGAGAGGCAGGAGAGAAGTTGCTCCTCGGTGTTTCAACCATATGAAAAAACCACTCCAGAAGCACGTGCCACTGCAGTTCCAGTGACGAGATTTGTTAAAGCCCTTTCACAATTTAAGGACTTCCTATTGAGTTTTCAATAACTGATTCCATTTAAAAAACTAATAGATACAACCAAGAAGTTAGAGAGATCTTTCTCAGTAAGAAAAAATGTAACCCAAAGCCCAAGAGAATCACAAAACAAAAAGGTAGTAGTTCTTAAAGATATCATCTTTATACCTTTTAAATATATTACAGGTAAAGAAGAATGTCTATAACTTCTATCACACCTTTCTATGCGTTGCTGATTAGACTTCATTGCTATATAACCAGAATTATCTTCTACTGGTAATTGTTTTAGATATATCAGAAAGATGTCTTTTAGCTATTCTAAAGTTAAAATAAATTGATTCTTTCAAATAAACCCACACACCAGGTTAATTTCTTCATTTATTTCTCCATACACTTTGTAGGTCATACATTCTGGTATAATCACTGAGGAAAAAAACAGGTTATTCAAAATCAGCTGTTCATAGAAATATCATCATCTATGAGCAACTGGTAACATCTGCTTTGAGAAAGTCAAATACCTTGGCCCTGTTCTATGATAGAATTTGAAGGGCTTAACTGACCACATACCAGTAAGCTAATATGGAGCACAGCCATTGACTTTCATACAAGGAAAAGATAGCCTTCCAACAAGGCAAATGTCCTGGAGTAGGTATTTCCATCTCTACTAAAGACTGTTGCCATTATTATCTGTTTCTCTCAAATATAATCATACTAAATACAGAAGACCATTGTGATCAGAAAAAAATATATATTAATATATGAATTTTCCAGTCAGCTTTCATTCTTCTCCCCAGGAAAGTGCATTTTACCTCCATAGGCCTCTGTACTTTATTATGTGAGTATGGAAGGGGGTGAGGAAAAGGCCCCAGGAAGCCAGATGGGCCACTGGAGTTACTTTGGAAAGGACTGTGAGCCATGGGTAGAAGAAAAGAAGAAACAGAGAAGGGAATGGAAGAGACCAAAAGGCCTGTACAGGCCAAAAAAGAAATCATTTACAGTATTTTTTAAATGTAAAGCAAATAGGAATAGAAAAATTTTTTTAATGTACAAGGACTGTGTGGGAAAATTTATAAAACTTTACTAAAGGACATTACAGGAGATTGAATAAATGGAGATATATCCCATGTTCATGGACAGGAAGATAATATTTTAAAGATGGCAACTATGCTAAAATTTTTCCAACCAAGATTCATCAAAGGATTTTAAATAATTTGATAAACTAATTATAAAATGTATAGGAAAGAGTAAAGGGCCAAAAGAGCCAAAATGACTTCTGATGTGTAAAATGGAAGGAAAGACTTATGAAGCCTCAGT
>CAUYQV010049641.1:0-16220 GCA_963574575.1 Galagoides demidoff | reverse complement strand
GACAAAAATCCCTAGAAAGAGTAGCAAGGAAAATCTCCACTGGGGTAATTAACCATGTTCTGTTTAGTCTTGTGACTGTACATCCTTTCTCTCTGGAGGATCAAGGGAACCAAGTCTAAGTCTAGAACCAGAAACTGGTCCTCATGAAACCAAGGTAGAAAGGACTTTCCACCATCATCCTGACCACATGCACAGTAGTAAAGGTAGAAAGAATCCTCACCTGGAGTCATCACAGATTGCTAAATAGGACTTCACTGCCCCTTGGGAAGTAACGGTAACTTTTAAGATGGTCAACATGCCCTGCTCCAGCCACATACTGGGAGCTGGCTGGTCAATGCATGGCTGAAACCTGAGGAAACTCCTCGAGGGACTTGTCTTAATTGGACGTTGGAATTTGGGAACAGAGAGGGAAAATGTCACAGGGAAAAGTAAAAACTTATATGTGTATTAGCCCACCATCCCAGTACTATTAAGTCCTGAGGGCTCGGCGCCTGTGGCTCAATCGGCTAAGGCGCCAGCTACATACACCTAAGGTGGCGGGTTAGAATCCCCAGCCTGGGCCCGCCAAACAACAATGATAGCTGCAACAAAAAAATGGCTGGGCATTGTGGCAGGTGCCTGTGGTCCTAGCTACTTGGGAGGCAGAAGCAGGAGACTCGCTTGAGCCCAGGAGTTGGAGGTTGCTATGAGCTGTGATGCCATGGCACTCTACCCAGGGGTATAGCTTGAGGCTCCGTCTCAAAAAAAAAAAAAAGACCTGAGTAGAGAACCCAAGAAAAGTCACAGTCCCTACAACCTCAGTGCTAAAAGGTAATTAATATAGGCACCTGCAGAATCAAGCTGATATTGAGACCTCACATTAAAAATACATTAAAGTCTGAAAAGGGGGGAATGAGAGAGGATACCCGAGAAGGGTGAGGCCTGGGAGAACAGTTCTTCTCAGAGAAACCACAAGGATGCACCTGCAGAGTCTTCTCCATGGTGACTTAGCTCTTGGGAATTTGTAGGCTTACTTTCCTGGAACCTGGAAATTTCCAATTTCTGTGAAATCCTGTAGTTCTGTAGGGGGCTGGACTAGCATCTCCTGCTTGATTCACACTGGCCAATGAGAAGGGTACCTGTAGGGTGGAACTTTTTGACTGTCAATAAAAAGGGAAAGACCATGCCAGTCAGGGAGCATGGCCATTTGGAAATCTATACTGTAAGCTCCCGGCCAATGAATAAAGCCCTTCCTCTTATAAACGTGGTGTTTGCGTGCTCTTTCTCTCCATTGGGCCTTGTCTTCCTGCAACATAATCAGCCCAAGTATGCATTTTTTTTAGTCATTAAGAGCTTGCCTGTCTTGCATATCCTGCAAAAATGCACTCAACATTTGCTAGTCATAGATAAAATTAACCTAGGGTAATAAAGACCCTACATTACTTCTGTCTTTTGGAGTACTCTGATTCAGTATCTTCCTTTCAGGCTTCTTAATGACCTAGATATCTAGACATGTAAGCCTTCTTTCTGATATCCTTCTTCCTTGAAAAGGAGTTTCCTTGCCTTACTCCCCTTTTCCATGCTGGCCTCTGTAGTCATGCAACTGACTCATGCAAACCTGTTAAAGTGTTGTGCTTTCAAAAACCATACTGTGTGCTACTGCAACCTTATGGACACATCTTTTCCTTGATAAGCACTAAAATCCCTCAAACTTAGTACAATGGCAATAAGGATGAAATTTTTATGATGACCAAAAAATCAATATGGGGTAAACCAAGTGAGGAGGACAATTAACTGGCTAAAGAATGCTGGATGACCTTAAGTGTTTGGGACTCAGAATTTAGAACACCTCTGTATAAACGTGGCATGACATTGTTCTATGCTGTGTTATATGCTGTATTTTTCAGTCTCTCTGCTGTGCCTCATAAGTCTGGACAAGTGGTAGTATCAGTATTTGAGCAAATCCATGTCATCAGAACTGACTTTTAGGGTCACAGATACCAATTGCCCAGGGAAGAAGGTCAGCCCACCTGCCAAAGGCCACTAGGCAGGGACTTGATTTAAGAACATTGGGCTTGAATTAGAAACAGTGCATACCTGTGGACCGCATATGGATTACCACTGACCCAATAATGGGCTATAAAAAGAGAGCTCCCTGTGGCCAGGATGGTGATTTGGCATACTCTGGAGTTGTCTAAATGACCTTGTTCCTGAGGACTGTTATGGCAGACAAACAAGCTGATAAGGCAGAAATATCAGTAAGTAGCTTAGTATGACTCTGTTATCATAACACTTAATTATGTTGCCATGGATACTGTCATTCTAGTTCTTCAAGGGAAGTTCCTCACCCTTTGGGTGAGCTGGATAAACATTACTTAAACTGACAAAGCAAGGAAATTTATATTCCTACCCCCGCCAGACCCCAAAGGAAGCATCTATCTTCCTTAAAAGGTACTCCAAACCATGAAGTAGGTATAAATTGGACCTTGCTTTTTGCTGGGACCTTCCCAGAAAAGAGTTAGGAGCCCAAACTCCTGGGGGAGATGAGTTGGAGAAGATCCTGGGGAAGTAGACTAGTACCTTTTAAGGGAAAAAGCAGCAGGGTGTCACCATAATAGAGACTGGGACAATTTACCTTTTGTTTTGCCAGTAACCAGCAGCAAAGTAAAGATAGAAATACAAAAGAGGGGCTAGTTCTTATTAGGAAGAGAAAATATTCCCTCTTTCTTGCCCACAGGTTCAGTCCCTCCTTAATAACCTGACCTAGGAACCAAATGAAAAAGGGGGCTGCCTGATAATATATATAGAACATATCCTGGGTGGTGCCTGGAGCTCAGTGGGTAAGGGTGCTGGTCATATACCCTGGGGCTGGCAGGTTTGAACCCAGCCAATGGCTGCTAAAACAACAATGACAACTGCAACAAAAAATAGCTGGGTGTTGTGGCGGGTGCCTGTAGTCCTAACTACTTGGGAGGGTGAGGCAAGAGAATTGCTTAAATCCAGGAGTTTGAAGTTCCTGTGAGCTGTGACGCCACAGCACTTTACCCAGGGTGACAGCTTGAGATTTTGCCTCAAGACTTGGAGGGAGCAAGCTCCACCTAATAGGGAAATTAAGCAATTGGCTGCTTGTGTACAAAATTAACAAATGGTGTCAATGGTATAAGATCTCACACAATAAGTGTGGAAGGTAGGAATAACCCTCAAAGGAGTCTTTGGACCTCAGTCCATATATATCTTATTGAAGTGAACTTTTATGGCTTGGAGGGCTACCCATTCTATTTTTGGCCTCATAAAAATAGAGACCAGTGGAAAACATTTGCCGAGGCCAAAGATCTTCATTAACGGTAGATGCTGAAGTGTGCTTATGAGGCAACATGTGGTGTGCAGCATGATGACTTGGCAAATCATAGGAGGTAGAATTGAGTTTGAGCCTACCCACTTGTTTCTCAAGGAATGTTCCTATCAAGTTCTCTTTTAGGGCCATAATAGTTAAATGTTAAAATAATTTAAAGGCCATACCTGTGCTGGACTTAATAGAAACTCATGAAGGATAAATTCAAGTGTTGCCTATTAATTCTGCTGATGTTATCCCATCTGTCTAAATTACTCTCAACAGTGGTGCTACCCCTCCCCAGGCCAAGCAAACGATTATAGTCAGGCCCTGGTTCAGCCAAAACCCTGAGATGAAAAATAAGGTCATATAAGATCCTAAGGGACAAAAGGGGCATAAAGTGGACGATCTTTCATAAACCAGTGGCACAATTACAATTGCTTACTAGGGTTAGATTAAAATCAACAGCAGGCATTTGAAGACAGCTTTACCTTGAAAGCCTACCCAGATCTTCTCCAATGTCAGGGACCTGTCCTTGCCCTCTATAGTTATCTAATAGTTGCAGAAGCTGGCGGCTTCCAGCAATCACCCTTTGACTACATTAACTGTACTTTGTCTTCAAAAACTAAACAACACTTGTAGGCTCTGTTGGATATAGGTGCTCAAACCACCCTAATCCCAGGAAGAAGTCAGGGTCTAGCACTCTTCTCACCCCTAACCTTGCCCAGGGGCTTATCAGCTTGAAAAAAAAAATATTTAAAGGATCGATAATGGGCCTAGTTCTGCTAAAAGATGCTTTAATTCTTGTTATGCCACCTGAGACTATCCTTTTTCTCATTATTTAAATAGACTTCCTTCAGTCACTAAATAATGTCATGGAACAAACCTAATGTGCCACCTGCTGAGAAGCAGTTAACCTTCCCTTCTACCTGTGTTGGTGGTAAATATGGCACAGTACCAGCTAAGGCAACACACTGAAGCATTAGTGTCTATCACAGCTGCCTTGGTTAAAGAAAAGGTATTGATTCCTACTCTTACACCTTTCAATTCTCTAGTATGACCTGTACTTAAGGCCAGTAATAATAAATGGAGGTTACTATAAGGAGTTAAATAAAGCTGTGTTCTGTATTAGTACACCTTTATAAGATATCAGTACAGTAATGTATAACATTCAAAATAACATAGGTAAATGTTGTGGAATTACAGAATTGGTTTAGGCACATCTATTATTAAGAATGTTATATTCAGTAAGCATTTTGCAGGAAAGTCAACCACAACTCACTTTTGTGGGTTAACAGTACACCTTTTCCATGTGCCTGTGAGATACTTAAATAGCCCTGTGACTGCACATATGCAGACATGACCTAGATGCATGCCCCACATTCCCACCAGAAATTTAGCTTTCACATTATATTGGGGTTTAGGATTTCAATCTATGAATTTTGGGAGGACATTCAGTTTATAACAGATGGGTAACTGCTCCACATAGGGTATATGATCTTTCCCAGTCTGTTAAAATTTTAGGCTACCTTAGGAACTCACAAAGGCGAACTATTTCTAATCTAGCAAAAGTTCCCAGTGCTCCAACCTTCCACGCTGGGAAAGAAAGTCCAACATTTGGTAAGAATAGTTGTATTCTGGCTCCAACACCCTTTTCATCACCAATATTTGCTACTGAGTCACCTATAACTCTAACTTTTTAGTGAAAACCTGAGCAACAGCAGGTGCTAGATAAACTAAAGAAGGCTATCACTATGACTCTTTCACTAGTCTTCTGAAGAAAATACTTAAAATGAAAAGTTTCTGACACCCCAAAATTTGTTTTCTAGAGCCTCTTGACCAAATGGACAGATAAACCAAAATATAAGAACTAAAGCTGGAGAGTTCTCAGAATATAACAGGAGAAAATCTTCATGACATTAAGTTTGGGAATGATTTCTTGGATATGACAAGAAAAGCACAGGCAACAAAGAATAAATTGATACACTGTATTTTATCAAAATTTAATGCATCAAAGGACACTATCAAGAGAATAAAAAGATAACCAGAGAATGGGAGAAAATATTTACAAATCATATATATGGTAATGAATATTCAGAATATATAAATAACTGAAACTCAACCACAAGAAACAAACAACTCAATTCAAAAATAGGCAAAGGACTTAAAAGACATTTTTCCAAAGAAGATACACAAATGTATAATAAACACACAAAAATATGCTCAAGGTCATTAGTCATTATTAATTACTATTAACCACGTCATACCCATCAGGATACCTATTATCTAAAAACACTGAGAAAAAAAATTATCAGCAAAGATAAAGAGAAATTGGAACACCTGTACATTGCTGGTGGGAATGTAAAAATGGTATAGCCACTGTGGAAAACAATTTGGTAGTCCCTCAAAAAGTTAAGTATAAAATGACCATATGATCTAACAAGTTCACTTCTAGGTATATACCCAATAGAACTGGAAGCAGGAACTCAAATAGACACTTGTAAATCAAGGCTTACAAGCAGAATTATTCACAAAAGCCAAAACATGGAAGCAATCCAAGTGTCTATTAGGAGACAAACAAAATGTGGTATATCTATGCAGTGGAATATATTCGCCTTAAGAAGGAATAAAGTTCTGATACATACTATAACATCAAAGGACCCTGAAAACAATGATCCTAATACATCAATTATTATCATTTTTTTGAGCCAAAGCTTTGCTTTGTCACCCTTGGTAGAGTACCATGGTGTCATAGCTCACAGCAACCTCAAACTCCTGGGCTCAAGTGATTCTCTTGCCTCAGTGTCCTGAGTACCTGAGACTACAGGTGCCTGCCACAAAGCCCAGCTATTTTTAGAGATGGAGTCTTGCTCAGGTTGGTCTTGAACCAGTCAGCCCAGGCAATCCACCTGCCTTGGCCTTCTAGAATGTTAGGATTATAGCATGAGCAACCTTTCCTGGCCTAGTACACAAATTATTGATGAAAAAAAAGATTGGGAGAGGTGGATAATTACCTTACTATACACAGTCTGAAATAAATTCACTTCAATAATAATGATATAGGTAGGGTGAAAGTAAAAAAGATGGAAAGAGTTATAAAAACATATATGAATGCAGGAGTGGCATTAATATCAGATAAAGTATACTTTAGAAGAAGGGAAATTGCCATAGACAAAGTGAGACACTACATAGTGATCAAAGTATCAATTCAAAAAATAGCAACCTTAAATGTAAATGCATCAGGCAACAAAGATATAAGATATGAGAAGCAAATACTGATAGAGATGAAAGAAATAATAAGCACATTATAGATAGGGCTGGAAATACCAAAACCCTATTTTCAATAATTGAAAATAATTGAATAATTGTTCTATTAATAATTATACAGGTTGGACATGGTGGCTCATGCCTATAATCCTAGCACTTTGGGGGGCTGAGGCAGGTGGATTTCCTGAACTCAGACTCTGTCTCTACTAAAAACAGAAAATCAAGCTGGAAGTTGTGGCTGGTGCCTGTAGTCCCAGCTATTCAGGAGGCTAATGCAAAAAGAACTCTTAAGCCCAAGAATCTGAGGTTGCTGTGAGCTATGACGCCAGGGTACTCTACTCAGTGCTACAGCCTAAAACTCTATCTCAAAAAAAGAAAATTAAAAAACACAAAAATATAATTATATAGAAAATCAACAAGGACACAGAAGAACTTAACATAATCAGCAGGATACAATCCACATTTATATAATATTCTACCCCCAAACAGAAGACTATACATTGCTTACCTTTAAGATGTTTTCAGCTTAAAATAGTGTGAGAATAAGACTCCTTTTAAAGCCTCAGAGCAACCAAATAGAAAAAAATTACAATAGATACACAAACCGAAAAAGAAAAACAACAGGAGTCAAGTTTTATTACTATACAAAACCACCAAAACACAAAGGAAAACAATAAGATAGGAAGAAAAAAACAAAGGATTTAAAAACAACCAGAAAACAACAAAATTGGAAAAGTGAGTTCTTATCTATCAACAGTAACCTTGAAAATAAACAGAATAAATTCTAGAATTAAAAGATATAGAGTGGTCAAATGAATAATAATAAAAAAGAATTAACTACAAGATTTCTACAAGAAACCAACTTCATCTAGAAGGATATATGTACACTGAAAGTAAAGAAAATAAAACTGATGTTCTAACATAAATGAAACCAAAAGATAGTGGGAGTAGCTATAACAGATAAAATAGACTTTAAGTCAAAAACCACAAAAAGAGGAAGGAAAGCCATTATATAATGATAAGGGATCAATTCTACAAGAGGATATAAGAATTGTAAATATATATGCACCAACACCAGAGCACCCAAATAAATAAAGCAATTATTGTAGCTCTAATTGGAGAGATAGATTACAATACAATAATAGAACATGACTTCAACATGCCACTCTCAGACAGAAAATAAACGTCAGATTTAAATTACACACTAAACCAAATGGACCTAACAGACATTTATAGAACATTCCATCCAAGATCTGTAGAATATACATTATTCAAGAGCACATAAAATATTGCCTGTGAGAGATCATATATTAGACCACAAAACAAGGCTTAACAAACTCATGAAGATCAAAATTATTTCAAGTATGTTTTCTGAGCACAATAGCATAAAACTAGGAGAAAATTCAGAAACATTACATATACATGAAAATTAAACAACATGCTCTTGAACAACCAATGAGTCAATGAAGAAATTGAAAGGAAATTAAAAAATTTCTTAAGACAAAGGAAAATAAAAACACAATGTACTAAAACCTCTGGCATATACAAAAAGCAGTTCTAAGAGGTAGGTTTGAAACAATAAGCTCCTACATAAAAAAGAAGAAAGATCTCAGAAACCTAATGATATACCTAAGGTATTAGAAATGTCAACAAACTAAACCTAAAATTAGAAGAAGGAAGGAAATAATAAAAATCAGAACAGAAATGGAGACTATAAAACAATAAAAAAAATCAATGACAGAGTTGCTTTCTAGAAAAGATAAACAAAACTAACAAACCTTTAGCCATATAATAAGAAAAGGGAGAAGACTCAAGATCAGAGAAGAAAAAAGCAGCATTGTAACTGATATCATAGAAATACAAAAGATCATGAGGCACTATTAGAAATAATTGAGTGTGGCTCGGTGCCTGTGGCTCAATCGGCTAAGGCGCCAGCCACATACACCTAAGGTGGAGGGTTAGAATCCCTAGCCCGGCCCGCCAAACAACAATGATGGTTGCAACCAAAAAATGGCCAGGCATTGTGGCGGGCGCCTGTGTTCCCACCTACTTGGGAGGTGGAGGCAGGAGACTTGCTTGAGCCCAGGAGTTGGAGGTTGCTATGAGCTGTGATGCTATGGCACTCAGCCCAGGGGGACAGCTTGAGGCTCCGTCTCAAAAAAAAAAAAAAGAGAAAAAGAAAAAGAAACCTGATCAGCACCTGTGGCTCAAAGGAGTAAGGCACCAGCTGCATATGCGGGAGGTGGTAGGTTCAAACCCAGCTCTGGCCAAAAACTGCAAAATAAATAAATAAATAATTAATAAAATAGAACTTAGGTGGCACCTGTGGCTTAGTGAGTAGGGCACAGACCCCATATACGGAGGGTAGTGAGTTCAAACCCAGCCCTGGCCAAACTGCAACAAAAAATAGCCAGGCATTGTGACAGGCACCTGTAGTCCCATCTACTCAGGAGACTGAGGCAAGAGATTAGCTTCAGCCCAAGAGCTGGAGGTTGCTGTGAGCTGTGATGTCATGGTACTCTACCCAGGGTGACAGCTTGAGGCTCTGTCTCCAAAATAAAATAAAATAAAATCCTTTAAAAAAAAATGAATAAAAGAAAAACCCAAACAAACTTCAGTTTAAAATCTAGACTTACAATATACATACATGTCTTCATTTTAATTGGAGTTCTGCCTTCCTGTGCACATGCTACCACCTCCAGTTCACACTGATTCTCTTGTAGATATTTTGTCTTGTGAGCTAGAGCACACTTGCTTTACTTCTGGAATGCCCAAAATGTGTCAGAGCACTGTGCTAGATGCCATATGTATTACTTTATTTAAATGCAAACTTGCATACTATCTATGCTCAAAAATTTGTATTTTGTGTGTTTATCACTTTAAAAAGCAGAAAAGAAGACCAGGCATGGTGGGTCACGCCTATAATCCTAGCACTCTGGGAGGCCAAGGTGGGTGGATTGCCTGAGCTCGTGGGTTCGAGACCAGCCTGAGCAAGAGCGAGACCTTTCTCTAAAGTAGTTGGGTGTTGTGGCGGACACCTATAGTCCTAGCTACTTGGGAGGCTGAGGCAAGAGAGTTGCTTGAGCTGAAGTGTTTGAGGTTGCTGTGAACTGTGACATCACAGTACTCTACAAGGGTGACAAAATGAGACTGAGTCTCAAAAAAAAAAAAAAAGACAAAAGAAAGCCAAAAAGACTATAAGATATGCAGCTTTAATAGAAAGTTTAATTATTATTTTCCCCAAACATTTGAAATTGAGTGGCAACTGCAGCCCTCAATTTGAGCTAGAATGAATGATATGAAGTTTGACAACCTTTTTCTAAAATTCTAATTTCTATCTGAAAGTTACATAGCCTTTGAACACAGGTACTATCTTGAAAAGAAATAGATTTAAACCCTAGTTATCATTCAGATTTCAAGATTCAGACAATAATTATATGCATATATAAATTCAGTCCTATTTTTACCTCTATATTCGGCAACTTGGAGGTGGATATGTTTTATTTTAGAAAATGTAATCATACAATTTTACCAAAAGAGGGTATGGAGAAGCCTTTCTGCATGTCATTGTGGCACACTAATATATTATTTGAATAGGTTGCTTCAAAAGAGGGTAGTTTTCCGATGGCATTTGGGTTTTTTGTAAAAAAAAAGAAATGGCAGACCATTGTAACTGTCCAGTAATTTGCTGGATTGCTGAGGTAAAGTGTTGAGCTTTCCTTTCCAGTAGCTTTAGTAATCTCCTTTAATGGAAGACTCACCCTCTTTTTCTCAAATTGTTAATCTTTTTTTATGGTGAACCACTGAGCAGCATTTTTTTTTCTTTTCTTTTTTTTTTTGAGACAGAGTAGTGTGCTATGGCATCACAGCTCACAGCAACCTCCAACTCCTAGGCTCAAGCAAGTCTCCTGCCTCTGCCTCCCAAGTAGCTGGGACCACAGGTATCTGCCACAATGCCCGGCTATTTTTTGGTTGCAGCTGTCATTGTTGTTTGGCGGGTCCAGGCTGGATTCGTACCCGCCACCTTAGGTGTATGTGGCTGGCACCTTAGCCACTTGAGCCATAGGCGCCGAACCTGAGCAGCATTTTTCTAAAAAGTTATCACGTGCTAGCAAATGAGCAAAGTGAAAGTATATGCATGTATACAGTGTATACCTTTGCAAAACTTACAGTATACACAGATGTGGAAGTTAGTGTTCATCAAGAAGTACACAGTCGGCTCGGCGCCTGTGGCTCAAGTGGCTAAGGCGCCAGCCACGTACACCTAAGGTGGCGAGTTCGAATCCCCATCCGGCCCGCCAAACAACAATGATGGCTGCAACAACAACAAAAAAAAACGGCCGGGCGTTGTGGCGGGCGCCTGTGGTCCCAGCTACTTGGGAGGCGGAGGCAGGAGACTCGCTTGAGCCCAGGAGTTGCAGGTTGCTATGAGCTGTGATGCCACAGCACTCTACCCAGGGGGACAGCTTGAGGCTCTGTCTCAAAAAAAAAAAAAAAAAAAAAATAAGTACACAGTCTACTAAGGCAGTTCAAATATAGAAAGAAATAAGTGTAATTTGGGAAGTAGAATTGTAGAAGGATGTACATACCGTGTTTCCCTGAAAATAAGACCTACCCAAAAAATGAGCCCTAGCAGGATTTTTATGCATATGTTAAATATGAGCCCTACCCCATAATAAGATCCAGTGATGGGTATGACTATGCAGCGTATCTGCATAGCCACGCCATGCAGCGGTAAGGAAGACTGGAATACCTTTTATCTGCCACAGCTCCTTTCTCCGAGCCCTTTGCACTTGCGCAGGTGTGCATGTGATAACCACGGTCGCAGACATCCTATTGCACACGTGCGAACGGCTAGGGGAAAGACGATCACGCATGACTAGCGCCAGCCCCACCAAAAAGGTCGGCTCCCCTGTCAGGTTCTAGAAGAAGATGACTTAGCTGTATTTGAATAAATTTAGATTGTTGTATTATACTTAATAAAAATAAGACATCCCCTGAAAATAAGCCCTAGTGTGTCTTCTTGAGAAAAAATATTTTCAGGGAAACATGGTACATAGCACAGAGAAGATTTAGTAAATCTGGGGTCTGCTTTAAAGTGGAGCAGCAGCAGCATGTGTCAAAGAATACCTCTTACTACAGAGGACAGCTCTATAGGATGAAGAAGTGTTTGCCGGGTCATGTTTGAATATGAGTCAACATATGAAGAAGGAACAGAGATGGTTGACCTGGCTATGACTGGCTTAAAGAAAATAGAAAACAAGTAGAAGATTTTTCATGATTAATAAGTTTTTATAGAGAAAATATAAGTAAATTTCAGTTTTCTAAGCTAAGTAAAGATAATTTGGCTCTTTAAATATGACTCAAATCTTGACTTACATTATTTCTTATATTTTAAGATAGTTTCACCTTCTTAGATTTTCAAGCATGTATATAATTATAGATTGACCTTAAGTAGTAGATAGTTTTATTTCACAGTACAGTGACAAAGGAAGTTTTTACTTAATGCTACCAGAAACATAGGTCCAGGTTTATTTTCCAAATTAAAACTACCAAGAAATGACTGTAATGACATATTGTAATTTGATCAGAAATAAAAAATAGGGCTAGGTGTAGTGTTTCATCCTTATAACCCTTTGGCAGGCTGAGGCAGAAGAATCACTTGAGAATGGCAGTTTAAGACCAACCTGGGAAGCATAGCAAGACTCCATCTCTGTAAAAGCAATAATAATGAATTGTTTTTACCCCCATATTAATCTGAAATGTAATAATAGTAATAATTTAAAAGTATGTATTCTGTATAGAACCCTAAAGATGTTTTATTAAATTACCAAATATTAGGCTCGGCGCCTGTGGCTCAAGTGGTTAAGGTGCCAGCCACATACACCTAAAGTGGCAGGTTCGAATCCAGCCCGGATCCGCCAAACAGCAGTGACGGCTGCAACCAAAAAATAGCCAGGTGTTGTGGCAGGCCCCTGTGTCCCAGCTACTTGGGAGGCTGAGGCAGGAGACTCACTTGAGCCCAGGAGCTGGAGGTTGCTGTGAGCTGTGATGCCACGGCACTCTGCCCAGGGGGATAGCTTGAGGCTCTGTCTCAAAAAAAAAATGACCAAGTATTAGACAGTATTAATCTAATTTTGTCAAGGCAGAGAGAAACTGACTGTAATAGACATAGGTATTCTGAATGGTCAAAGAGATGTATGCTTTTTGGTAAGAATAAGTCATTAAATCTGTAGCCTAGAAAAATAACCCTCATATTATGGTAAATCTGGTTGTCCTGCTACCTTCTGATTCCTTAGGTTTTTTTAGGACCCTGAGACCAGGAAGGTGATGTGATGTAAAACATGAGCATGAGTGTCTAGTCACTAGAAAAATCTTTTGTCCCAGACTCACCTCAAGCACTACCTGTTACATGAAGTCTTTATTAAAACTACCCACTCTTCCTTCTCTGGAGGCTGAGATGGGTGGATTGCCCGAGTTCATGGATTCGAGACCAACCTAAGCGAGCAAGACCCTATCTCAGCTATTTTTAATTAGCTGAGTGTTATGGTGGGCACCTATAGTCCCAGATATTTGGGAGACTGAGGCAAAAGAATCACTTGCGTCCAAGAGTTTGAAGTTGCTATGAGCGGTGACACCTCGGCACTCTTGACAAAGTGAAATTGTCTCAAAAAGAAAAAAAAAAACACGAGCTTCTCTTGCCCATGGCACCTGTGAGTTGTATGTCCCTTCTCCATGCTCTTATGGTACTATATACTTTTTTAAACACTTCTTTGTTATTTCGTTTTCATTTCCACCTGATAGTCTGTCTTATTATACAGCAATCTCAGTAAGGTCAGAAACAGAGTTTTGCATACTCTTTGAACATGTGCTTCACAAAATTGAATAAAGTGAAGGGGAGTGCAGACAAGAAACTTATAAAGGGCCCGGCACCTGTGTCTCAGGTGACTAAGGCGCCAGCCACATACACCTAAGGTGGCGGGTTCAAATCCAGCCCGGGCCTGCCAAACGACAATGACGGCTGCAACCAAAAAAATAGCCGGGCATTGTGGCAGGCACTTGTAGTCCCAGCTACTTGGGAGGCTGAGGCAGGAGACTCACTTGAGCCTAGGAGTTAGAGGTTGCTGTGAGCTGTGATGCCATGGCACTCCACCCAGGGGGGATAGCTTGAGGCTCTGTCTCAAAAAAAAAAAAAAGAAAAGAAACTTATAAAGGTCCTCAGAGTGAGACCCCGACTCCGAAAAAAATGGAGAAACCCAGCCGGGGGCCACAGTGAGTGCCTGTAATCCCAGCAGCTTTGGGATGCCCACAGCCCAAGTCTGAGGTTGCAAGTGAGCTATGATGCCATTGCACTCTGCTCAGAGCATAGGGTGGGAGGGACTCTATCTCAACAGCAACAACAAAAAAAACCCTGAGTCTTTCATTTTGGCTTTTTTTAGTAAGCAATGGAATCAACCATTCTCCTCCTACCCTGAATGGTGCCCCATCACCACCACAGAGATTCAGCAATGGTCCTGCCTCTTCCACATCATCTGCACTAACAAACCAGCAGTTGCCAGCCACTTGTGGAGCTCGGCAGCTCAGCAAGTTGAAACGCTTTCTCACTACTCTGCAACAGTTTGGCAATGACATCTCACCTGAGATTGGGGAGAAGGTGCGGACTCTTGTTCTAGCATTGGTGGTAAGTACAGGATCACTGTTGACATCTTCCTGAGGATGTGGCTCAGAGCCAAAGCTAGCAGACAAGTAGATATTTCTGCTTATTCTCAAACCTATAGGAATGTGGTGCATTCTACACACTGGATTAGTTATTGTATAACTTGTGTAAAACTGTAAAATTTTAGATTTCCTAACAACAGTGTCTATCAAAGAAATAAAACCTGTAATGTTTATCTAATTGTTTCAGGTGTTGATTTAATTACAATAAGCCACTTTGGATTTGTCTAAAAATGGTTGCAACAGGCCTGCTGGGTCCAGCAAAGTTAATGCAAGATTTTAAAATTTAATATATACCGTGTGTGGTGCATTGTTTTTAAACTGAAGAGAATAGAGAAGTAGCAAGTTTAATTTTCAGAATAATAATGTATAAAGTTATGTATTTCTTCGTGTAAATAAATTGTATCATAAGGATTATATTGCTTAGTTCCTTATGCATATACAATTTCTTTAGAATTTGCAAGGTACACATAATTTTTCTTTCTGTACTGAGTGTAGTGAACTTGTATTAAAGGAGTGATTTTTCTGACATTGACAATTGTGTAGGGTTTAATATAAGGGAAGTTGTGCCAGTTCCCAATATTTCTGATAAAAAATTCTTTTAAGGGCGGTGCCTGTGGCTCAAAGGAGTAGGGTGCTGGCCTCATATACTGGAGGTGGCGGGTTCAAACCTGGCGCCAGCCACAAACAGCAAAAAAAATTTCTTTTAAGATTTACCTCTAGGCTTGGTGCCTATGGCTCAAGTGGCTAAGGCGCCAGCCACATACACCTAAGGTGGCGGGTTCGAATCTAGCCTGGGCCCGCCAAACAACAATGATGGCTGCAACCAAAAAATAGCCAGGCCTTGTGGCGGGCGTCTGTGGTCCCTGCTACTTGGGAGGCAGAGGCAGGAGACTCACTTGAGCCCAGGAGCTGAGGGTTGCTGTGAGCTGTAATGCTACGGCACTCTACCCAGGGGGATAGCTTTATGCTCTGTCTCAAAAAAAAAAAAAAAAGATTTACCTCCAATAAAAGGATCTCATGCCCCTTCCTGCATGTTAGCCCATCTTTATGCGATAAGAAGATGAATCATAATACCAGTCTTTAAAGTCACAATTCTCAAAGTATAATCCAGGGACCCCAGGGATTCATCAAGATCCTTTGTAGGGCTCTAAAAGGTCAAAACTGTTTTCAGAATAATACTACGATATTATATGCAGTTTTTACTCCCCCCCCCCCAGATGGAGTCTCACTATGTCGCCCTCAGTAGAGTGCTGTGGTGTCAAAGCTCACAGCAACCTCAAACTTGGGCTCCAGTGATTCTCTTGCCTCAGCCTTCCAAGTAGTTGGGACTACAGGTGCCCACCTCAATGCCTGGCTATATTTTTGTTGTAGTTGTCATTGTTATTTTAGCAGGCCCTGGGCAGTTTCAAGCCCACCAGCCCTGGTGTATGTGGCTGGTGCCCTAACTACTGATCTATAGGCGCCGAGCCTTTACTCTTATTCTTGAGTATACAGTGGGATTTTCTACATGCTGCCTGGCATGTGATATTGCAACAGATTAAATGTAGAAGCAGGTAGCAGAATCCAGCTATCTTCTATTATTGTGAAATAGTGTCATTCTTAGTATATTTCTTTTTTTTTTTTTTTGAGACAGTCTCACTATGTTACCATTGGTAGAGTGCTGTGGCATCACAGCTCACAGCAACCTCAAACTCTTGGGCTTAAGCAATTCTTTGTCTCAACATCCCAAGCACCTGAGACTATAGGTGCCCGCCACAACGCCCAGCTATTTTTTTGGTTGTAGTTGTCATTGTTTGGCAGGCCTGCACTGGGTTCAAACCCACCAGTTCTGTTGTATGTGGCTGGCACCCTAGCCTCTGAGCTACAGGCACTGAGCCAGCATATTTCTCTTAGAAAATATAATTCTGGGCTCGGCGCCTGTGGC
>CAUYQV010049640.1:0-21711 GCA_963574575.1 Galagoides demidoff | reverse complement strand
GCCATTTTTTGTTTGCAGCCATCATTGTTATTTGGAGGGCCCGGGCTGGGGATTCAAACCCGCCACCTTAGGTGTATGTGGCTGGCGCCTTAGCCGCTTGAGCCACAAGAGCTGAGCCTTTTATCTCTTTTCATTGTAAGTGGCCTCTTAGCACCTGATGTTCTCACTAAGTGAGTGTTAAATCTTTGTAAACTGCTCCATGTTAGGAACTTGCTCCTCAAACTTGTTAGATCCTGCTTCAATGAGACGAAAGGCTTTAGTTTACACTTTTGTCCTAAACTTTCTTCAGATTTGTGTGTTCTGGTTCTTCAGATTCTTCATATCCTTGTGTTTTTATCAGGGACTTTCATCAGCTGTTTTATCGGCTCCATCAGGTCTTCATTGGCTAATTCTCTTGACTGGGACTCCAGTAAGTCAGTGACATCACTTTCATAGATGTCCATTTGCAGTGGATTTCCACTCTCCACCACAGCTTTTCTGGCGTGGGCAATGTCTTCTGTGCAGCCATGAAAGTCATTACTGAAATGAGGGCACAGTTTCATTCACTCCTTCATTGCTGATCGCTTCATTTCCTCCCAAGAATCAGCAGTGTTTTTGATGGCATCAGAGATGTTATAATTCTTCTAGAACCTCAAGGTGATCCTGTAATCTTCTGTATCCTTGACTACTTTCACGTATGTGTGCCATAAGTAATAAGCCTTAAATGCAGAAATGACTCCCTGGTCCATTGGCTATAGGAGTGATGTAGTGTTGAGTGGTAAAAATACAACCTTTACATTAAAGTGAAGGTCATCTAATGATGTAGGATATCCACATTCACTGTCAAACACAAGTTGAATTTTAAAGTGAATTTTCTCTTCTAAACAATAACATTCCATAGCAGGAAAAAATAGTTTAAGAACTAATCTTCAAACATGGCAAGTGTGACCTAGGCCCTTTCATTTGATTTCCAGATAATGGGAAGAATTGCTTTAGGGATGTGGTGAAGTGTTCTTGGATTTTCTGAGCGGTAAACAAGCAAAGGCTTGAGCTTAAAGTCTCCAGATGCATTACCCCCAAGGAAAAAAAAAAAACAACGATTAATCTGCCTTTTGCTGCTTTATGCCTGGTGCACTCTTTTCCCCTTTTGAGATGTAAGTTTTCAAGCATTTCCCGCTACTTTCATTTACATTAAATATTTGTTGTGGCAAATTGTCCCTCTCAACAATTTTCTTGCATGTCAGGAAATTCTGTTGCTGCAGCTGTATTAGCACTGGCTGCCTCCTCTTGTGCTTTAATATTATGCATATTTGCCTCATTTTAAAAACAATTAAACTAACCTCTACTTGCAACAATTTTTATCCCAGCTGCATTCCACGGGCACAGCTTTGAAACTGTTGAAAATGCATCATGTCTTTTCTTGCACTAACCCAAGGCTAATAAGAATATTACCCTTATTTTGATCTCCTAATTAAATCAATAATAACCTTTCCATTTCAATAATTAATACACTACATTGCTTAGTCATCATTGATGATTTCACAGGAGCACTGCTTTTCCCAAGTTCCATTATTCTATCTTTATAATTCTTAGTCAAGTGACTAAAGCCTAAAGCTTTCCCAAGTGAATGAGGCGTCTGGCCTTTCTCCGAATGCTTAATTATTTCTACTTTTGTTTCCTTTGTAATCACCTTTCTGTTCATTGCAGGCCCACCTGGACTTGCAGTGGACTTTTGCTTTGCAGGCATGAGGCATGGTCACAAGTCACAAAATCAAAGAAAATAGTTCAGACAAAAGTGATGCTGCACGTAAGTGACGGTGTAAACAGTGACCGGCTGCTGGCATAAGGGAACCACTCACGTCCTGTGAGTTTGTTTACAAGCAGAAGAAACTACAGTAGTTCCTGAATTATTAACTTTTAAAGTGTCCTTATGGAGAGCCTTTGGAGCCCAGTTGTGAGTATGGAACACCATAAGTCGGCTTGTCCATAACTGGGGATGCTTGTGCTTCCTTTTAGAAGATGGGGATGGAGATGTAGCCCAGGGTTTTCAGTTTTGCTTTGACTCTTTGCAAGTTCAGGGCTAACATATAAAAAATACAAAAATATTTATATACAAGAATAAGAACTAGAAGAAAGTGCAGGGAAAACACTTGAAGAAATCAGCCTGGGTGAAAATTTTATGAGGAGGAACCCCCCCGGGCAATAGAAGCAACATCAAAAATACACTATTGGGACCTGATCAAACTAAAAAGCTTCTGCACAGCCAAGAGCACAGTAAGTAAAGCAAGCAGATAGCCCTCAGAATGGGAGAAGATATTTGCAGGTTATGTCTTTGACAGGGGTTTGATAACCAGAATCCATAGAGAACTCAAATGTATTAGCAAGAAAAGAACAAGTGATCCCATCTCAGATTGGGCAAGGGACTGAAAAGAAATTTCTCTGGAGAGGATAGGCGCACGGCCTACAGATACATGAAAAAATGCTCACCGTCCTTAATCATCAAAGAAATGCAAATCAAAACTACTTTGAGGTACCACCTAACTCCAGTAAGATTAGCCCGTATCACAAAATCCCAAAACCAGAGATGCTAGCATGGATGTGGAGAAAAGGGAACACTTCTACACTGCTGGTGGGAATGCAAACTAATACGTTCCTTTTGGAAAGATGTTTCGAGAACACTTAGAGAACTAAAAATAAACCTGCCATTTGATCCTGCAATTCCTTTCTTAGGTATATATCCAGAAGACCAAAAATCACATTACAACAAAAATATTTGTATCAGAATGTTTATTGCAGCCCAATTCATAATTGCTAGGTCATGGAAGAAGCCCAAGTGCCCATTGACCCACGATGATCAATAAATTGTGGTATATGTACACCATGGAATATTATGCAGCCATAAAGAAAAATGGAGACTTTACCTCCTTCTGTTTACATGGATGGAGCTATAAAATGTTCTTCTTAGCAAAGTATCTCAAGAATGGAAGAAAAAGTATCCAATGTATACAGTCCTATTATGAAATAAATTCTATAGCTTTCATATGAAAGCTATAACCTAATTATAGCCTAAGAATATGGGGAGTAGGGAGGGGGAGGGGCAGTGGATGGGTGGAGGGAGGGTGATTAGAGGGATCACCTCTATGGTTTATCTTACAAGGGTACAAGTGAATCTTTCTAAAAGTAGAATATAGATGTCTTGACATAACAACTAAGAAAATGACATAAAGGCTATGTTAACCAGTTTGATGAAAATATCTCAAATTGTATATTAAAATATTATACTGTACCCCATAATTGCATTGTTCCACATAGCTATGATTTAATTAAAAAAAAAAAAACAACAATTACTTTCTTTCTTTTTTTTTTTTTTATTGAGACGGATCCTCAAGCTATTCCCCTAGGCAGAGTGCCATGACATCACAGCTCACAGCAACCTCCAACTCCTGGGCTCAAGCAAGTCTCCTGCCTCAGCCTCCCAAGTAGCTGGGACCACAGGCACCTGCCACAACGCTCGGCCATTTTTTGGTTGCAGCCATCATTGTTGTTTGGCAGGCCCGGGCTGGGGATTCGAACCCGCCACCTTAGGTGTATGTGGCTGGCGCCTTAGCCGATTGAGCCACAGGCGCCGAGCCAACAATTACTTTCTTTCATGAGGAGATAAATAAGATGCAGGTATTTAAAATGTAGAAGTAGCCTTCAGGGATTTCTATAAGACGAATATTTAATAACCAGAATCCACAGAGAACTCAAATGTATTAGCAAGTGATCCCTTCTCAGGGTGGGCAAGGGACTTGAAGAGAAACTTCTCTGAAGAAGATAGGTGCATGGCCTACAAACATATGAAAAAATGCTCACCATCCTTGATCATCAGAGAAATGCAAATCAAAACTACTTTGAGATACCATCTAACACCAGTAAGATTAGCCCATATCACAAAATCCCCAAATCACAGATGCTGGAGTGGTTGTGGAGAAAAGTGAACACTTCTACACTGCTAATGGGATTGCAAACTAATACATTTCTTTTAGAAAGACATCTGGAGAACACTTAGAGAACTAAAAATACTAAAAATAGACCTGCCGTTTGATCCTATAATTCCTCTATTAGGTATATATCCAGAAGACCAAAAATCACACTACAATAAAGATATTTGTATCAGAATGTTCATTGCAGACCAATTCATAATTGCTAGGTCACAGAAGAAGCCCAAGAGCCCATCAATCCACGAATGGATCAATGAACTGTGGTATATGTATACCATGGAATACTATGCAGCCATTAAGAAAAATGGAAACTTTACCTCCTTTTGTTTACATGGATGGAGGTATAAAATGTTCTTCTTAGCAAAGTATCTCAAGAATGGAAGAAAAAGTATCCAATGTACTCAGCCTTACTATGAAACTAATTTATAGCTTTCATAGGAAAGCTATAACCTAATTTTAGCCCAGGAACGTGGGGAGAGGGGAGAGGGAGGGGAGAGGGGAGGGTAATTGGTGGGATCACACCTATGGTGCATCTTATAAGGGTACATGTGAATCTCTCTAATTGTGGAGGGTAAATGTTTTAACACAATAAGAAAAAGACATGAAGGCTATGTTGACCAGTTGGATGAAAGTATTTCAAATTGTATACAGAAACAGTACACTGTACCCCATGATATTATTAATGTACACTGCTATGATTTAATAAAAAAATAAAATGTAGAAGTAAAAGAGGAATATTCTGTTACTTAGCCTGACTGTGGTTCTTTTGTGGCCCTCTCTGTTTCAGTTTTTTAGTAACTAATCCTACTTTGTTACCACAGCTAATGCACATTTGACTTCAGTCAGCTTATTTGTTTCTTCAGAGCAGCCAAACTCTGCTCAGCTCTTTTCCAATTACCAAATTTTCTTCTAGGAAAATTTCTGTCTCTTTAGTTTCACTACCCACCTTTAGGATATGTGGGGAAAGATATCTGTAGTAGGTGCTAGGAAAGAACTGAGGTTTTTTTTTGCTGTTGTTTGTTTGTTTGGGATTCATTGAGGGTACAAAGAATTAGTTTACACTGATTGCATTGGTTAGACAAAGTCCCTCTTATAATGGTGTCTCACCCCCAAGAGGTGTGCCATACACCTTGACCCTCCATCTTCCTCCTCCATCCCCTCTCTCCACTCCCTGATTTTCCTACTCCCTCAGTTATTAGAACTGAGTACATTGGATTTTTATTTCTCCATTCTTGTGATGATTTACTAAGAAGAATGTGTTCCACTTTCATCCAGGTTAATACAAAAGATGTAAAGTCTTCATCTTTTTAATGGCTGAATAGTATTCCATGGCATACATATACCATACCACAGCTTGTTAATCCATTCCTGGGTTGGGGGGCATTTAGACTGTTTCCACATTTTGGCAATTGTAAATTGAGCTGTGATGAACAGTCTAGTGGAAGCGTCCATATGATAAAAAGATTTTTTTTCTTCTGGGTAGATACCTAGTAATGAGATTGCAGGATCAAATGGGAGGTCTAATTTGAGTTCTTTGAGGATTCTCCATACTTCCTTCTAAAAAGGTTGTTTTAGTTTGCAGTCCCACCAGCAGTGTAAAAGTGTTCCCTTCTCTCCACATCCATGCCACATCTGCAGCTTTGAGACTTTGTGATGTGGACTTTTCTCACTAGGGTTAGGTATTATCTCAGGGTAGTTTTGATTTACATTTCTCTGATGATGAGAGATGATGAGCATTTTTTCATATGCTTGTTACCCATTCGTCTGTCTTCTTCTTTTTTTTTTTTTGAGACAGATCCTCAAGCTGTCCACCTGGGTAGAGTGCTATGGCATCACAGCTCACAGCAACCTCTAACTCCTGGGCTTAAGCTAGTCTCCTGCCTCTGCCTCCCAAGTAGGGGGGACCACAGGCACCCACCACAATGCCTGGCTATTTTTTGGTTGTAGCCATCATTGTTGTTTGGTGGGCCTGGGTTGGATTCGAACCCACCACCTTAGGTGTATGTAGCCACTTGAACTGCAGGTGCCGAGCCTCATCTGTCTTCTTTAGAGAAGGTTCTATTCGTCTCTTGCCCAGTGATATATGGGATTGTTGGTTCTTTTTTTGTTGCTTAATTTGAGTTCTCTGTAGAGCCCATTTATCAAGCTTTTGTCCAATTCATAACTTGCAACTATCTTTTTCCATTCTGAAGGTTGTCTATTTGCTTTAGTTGTTGTTTCCTTAGCTGTGCAGAACGTTTCAGTTTAATTAAGTCCCATATGTTTATTTTTGTTGTTGTTGCAATTGCCACGGAAGTCTTCTGCATAAAATCTTTCCCCAGGCCAATATTTTCAAGTGTTTTCCCCACACTTTCTTTGGGCTTAAATCTTTTATTCATCTTGAATCAACTTTTGTAAGTAGCGAGGGGTGCGGTTCCACTTTCAGTCTTTTACATGTAGTGATCCAGTTCTCCCAAGACTATTTATTGAATAGGGATTCTTTTCCCCAGTGTATTTTCTTCTCTAGTTTATCAAAGATCAGGTGGCCAAAGAGGTTAGTTTCATCTCATGGTTTTCTATTCAGTTCTAAATGTCTCTACTTTTGTGCCAATACCATGCTGTTTTCTGCACCATGGCTTTGTAGTATAGCCAAAAGTCTGGTTTTTAATCACTTTGTTTTTATTACTAAGAATTGCCTTGGCTATATGGGTTTTTTTCTGTTTCCATACAAAATGAAGAATTACTTTTTCCAAATCTTGAAAGTATGATGATGGTATTTTAATGGGGATTGCATGGAATCTGTAGATTTCTTTTCTTTTCTTTTCTTTTTTTCTCAGAGACAGAGTCTCACTTTATTGCCTCCGAAGAGTGCCGTGGCAGCGTCACACAGCTCACAGCAGCCTCCAACTCCTGGGTTTAGGTGATTCTCTTGCCTCAGCCTCCCAAGTAGCTGGAACTACAGGCGCCTGCCATAATGCCTGGCTATTTTTTTGTTGCAGTGGAACCCTCCACTTTCAGTATATGGGGCTGGCGACCTACTCACTGAGCCACAGGCACCGCCTAAAATCTGTAGATTTCTTTGGTAGTAGAGACATTTTGACAATATTGATTCTTCCCAGCCATTGAGCATGACGGTATGTTCTGCCATTTGTACGTCTTCTGCTATTTCTTTTCTTAGCGTTTTGTAGTTTTCTTTGCAGAGGTCCTTCACCTCTTTTGTTAGGTATATTCCTAGGTAGGTATTTCATTTCTTCTGAAACCACTGTGAAGGGAATTGTATCCTTGATTAGCTTGTCATCTTGGCTGTTATGGCATATACAAAAGCTACTGATTTGTGGATATTGATTTTATATCCTGAGTCATTATTGTATTTTTTAATTACTTCCAGGAGTCTCATGGTTGAGTCTTTGGGGTTCTCTAAGTATAAGATCACATTGTCAGCAAAGAGGGAGAGTTTGACCTCCTCTGCTCCCATTTGGATGCCATTTATTTCCTTCTATTGCCTGATTGTATTGTCTAGAACTTCCAGCACTAGGTTGAATGGTAGTGGCAATAGAGGACAACTTTGGTTCCATTTCTAAGTGGAAAACCTTTCCATTTTACTTCATTCTGTGTAATATTAGTGTGGTTTTGGTAGTATATGACTTAAATCAACTTAAGAAATGTGCCATGTATATCTAAATTCTTAAGTGTTCTAATTAGAAAAGAATGTGAATTTTATTGAATTCTTTTTCTGCTTCTATTGAGAGTATCATATGGTCTTTGTTTTTGCTTCTGTTCATAATGGTGAATTATGTTTATAGACTTGTGTATATTAAATCAGCCTTGCATCCCTGGGATAAAACCTACTTGATGATGGTGAATGATTTTTTAAATCTGTAGCGATAATCTATTGGCTCGGATTTTATTGAGAATTTTTGCAGCTATATTAATTAGTAAAATTTGTCTGAAATTTCCTTTTTAGTTAGGTCTTTTCCTAGTTTTGGTATCAGGGTGACATTTGCTTTGTAGAACATGTTGGGGAAGATTCCTTCCTTCTCAATTTTTTGGAATAATTTCTGCAGTGTGGGTATAAGCTCTTTGAAAGTTTGATAAAATTCTGGTGTGAAGCCATCTGGAACAGGGCATTTTTTTGTTGGGAGATTTTCTATTGTTTCTTCAGTCTCAAGTTCTTGCAATTGGCCTGTTCAAGAGATCTATTTCTTCTTGATTAAGTCTGGGGAGAAGGTGTGATTCCAAATATTGATCAATTTCCTCTACATTGTCCAATTAATGGGCATAGAGTTTCTTGTAGTACTCAGAGATGATCTCTTGTATCTCTGTGGCATCTGTTGTTATTTCCCCTTTATTGTTTCTGATTCAGATTATTAGAGATTTTACCTTTCTGTTTCTAGTTAATCTGGCCAAAGGTTTATCTATTTTATTTATTTTCACAAAAAAAAAACTTTCTGTTTTGTTAATTTTCTGAATGATTCTTTTGTTTTCCATTTTATTAATCTCTGATTTAATTTTGGTTATTTATTTTCTTCTGCTGGGTTTGGGATTAGATTGTTCTCCTTTTTCCAATTTCATAAGATGGTTCTTGTGTTCATGAGTTTGTTGATGTGCTCTTTTTCTGGTTTTCGATTGTAGGCATCTAATGCATTATTTTCCCTCTGAAGAACTGCTTTTGCTGTATCCCACAAATTTTGGTAACTTATGTCTTCATAATTGTTATGTTTGAGGAATTTAACAATTTCCTCTTTTATCACTTCTCAAACCCAACTATTATTCAGCATAAGGTTCTTTAATTTCCATGTCTTTAGCGGGGGGCAGGATGAATGTTTTTATTGGAATTGAATTTCACCTTTATTGCCTTGTGATCTGAGAAGAGACAAGATATAATTTCTCTTCTTTTAATTTTGCTGAAATTTTATTTGTGTCCTGGGATGTGGTCTGCTTTAGAATATGTACCGTGAGCTGACAGGAATAATGTATATTCTTTAACTTTGGGATGGTGTTTTCTGTATGTCTATTAATCCCATTTGTTCTAGGGTCATATTTAAGTCCTTTGTAACTTTGTTTAGTTTCTATTTAGAGGATCTCTCCAGTTCTGTCAGAGGGGTTTTAAAGTCCTGAGCTGTTATGGTGTTATGGGATATCATATTGCTCAGACCAATTGAGGTGTGTTTCATAAATCTGAGTCATAAGTCTGCTGTCATCTAGTGGCTCTGGCTTTGTAGGTTAGTGGGTGCTTACTCCTGGCTTCCTATGGAATTTTTTCTTTCATCTTGACTTTGGGCAGGTTCATTACAATGGGTGTTGGAGAAGCTCTGTTTGAGTTGAGATGACTTGGGGTTTGATATCCTACTGAAAGGAGTGTGTCGGGGTCTTTAGTAAAAGTTGGGAAGTTTTCATTTATGATAATCTCCAGTAGGGCTTCCATTCCTTTAGGACAATCTTTTTCCCCTTCAGGAATCTCTATTATTTGTATGTTTGAATGCTTCATTGAGTCTTGTACTTTTCTAAGTTCCTGTTCTACTTTCTCTCTCTTCTTTTCTACCTCTTTGACTTCTTGGGTTAACTCGAAAACTTTATTCCCTAGCTCTGAGGTTCTTTCTTCTTCATGGTATAATCTATTTTTGATACTTTCTACTACATCTTTAGATTCCCTGATTATCTGCTTCATTTCCTTAATCTCTGTGATAGCCGTTCTATGTTCTATATATCTCTCATCCAACTTTGGGTTTTGTCTTTTCATTTTCTTGTCTATTTCTTCTATTGTCTTAATCATCCATATTTTAAATTGTCTTTATGCCAAATCCATTAATTCTTTATAAGCAGAGTCTTCTTCAGTAGCTGCCTCATAGTCCGTCAGGGGAATTGCTCTGTTTTGGTTTTCTGGGTTGCCCAAATTTTTCTGTTGGTTCCTCCTCATGTGTTTTTTCTTCTTGTTCACCTCTTTGTCCTCCTTTTTCCATCTTACTTCTTCCTTTGCTTCAAATTACCTTGTCTCAAAGCATAGGTTTTTAAGTGGCCTTAGCCTGAACAAAGTCTAACTCTTCCTCCTGGCCAAAAAAACCAGAGTCCTTGCTCTTGATGACAATATGTTGCAAGGAGACAGAGAACACTACTAGCAACCTCTATGGTCCTTATTCTCAACTTAGTTGTCTTTGGTGATCACCTAATTATTTCTTCAGCATTCAGACCCTGCTGGGTTGGGATCGTAAAGCTCATAAGAGTCCTTCAGGTTAGGTCTCACAGTGCCCCCTCACTCCTGTTCCCATGGGGTGCATGAGTTCCTCAGCCTGTCTTAAAAGTGGAGTTCTGATCCCAGGAGTTGGAATTAAGATGGCTGGGCCTTAGGCCCCTGATGAGACCTTCTCAAGACCCTCCCACAATGGCATCCCCCTGGCCATTGAGACCTTCTCAATATGGCTGCCTCACCAGCCACCAAACCTATGGCAAATCCACTCCAATTGGTATTCAAATCTTGTTGCTGTATACTGTTCGAGTTTGCCCACTTTTCCAAGATTTCCACTCAATACACAGCTTCCCCTAACAACTGAAAACTCTGGAAAGGCCTCCTCCTGTCCTGGACCTCTCTGGGTGGGGGGCATTAGATCCCAGCTGGTTGCAATCACTTGCCTAATTCA
This sequence comes from Galagoides demidoff, assembly GCA_963574575.1. Lineage (NCBI taxonomy): Eukaryota > Metazoa > Chordata > Mammalia > Primates > Galagidae > Galagoides > Galagoides demidoff. The sequence continues at coordinate 11,135 of CAUYQV010049640.1, read as the reverse complement.
TCAGATTTCCACTGCTGGATCATATGCTGTATCCACTTCCTTCTATCCAAGAAAGATCACCACTTCCTTCCTATGCTCCCTGAGCTACAACTCTGGTAAGGTCCCTGTACCAGGTATGGCTGTGTTCTCTCTTTTCCCCCAGTTGTTCCAGGAGAGCTCAGCTAAATGATCCTTCTAGTCTACCATCTTGCTCCACCTCCAGAACCTAGGTGTTCTTAAGGGAACATGTTGCTCTTTCGGCTGGCAAGACTATATCCCAGTATTTGATTGCTTTGGTTTATTTAAATTCTCACAATCATAGGTTCCAGAAGGAAAGATTTGGAGAAACACAGACTGTTTTAATTCATATAGCTGGTTAGAAATGGATTCAGGGTCTACACTCCTCCTTCAGTGCTCTTTTCATATATATCATGAGGTTGGGGGATAAGGCATCCATATAAATGATTGATGATGTTTGCAAGTTATATAATAACTTTTAATTTATTCATTTATTTTTACATTTATTTTTAGAGAGAAGAGTCTCTCTCAGCCTTAAGTTGGGAGTGCAGTGGCATGATCACAGCTCACTGTGGCCTTAAACTTCTGAGTTCAAGTATTTGTCCCACCTCAGGGAATGCAGGTAAGTACCTGAGACTACAGGCATAGCTCACTACATCTGGCTCAATATAATACTTTTTAATGAAAGGAATAATTACCATTGAAATCTAATTGGCAGTAAAAGCACTCCTTGAAAATGTGCTGAAATATATGTTTTCAGTTTGTAAATTTTAAAAATATTCCCTTTTAATAGATATCATTATGTAAGTTTTTTCTTATAAAAAGTTTCCCAAGATTTTGTGGATAGCAGATAATAATGATGATTTACATTTGTTTAGTGCTTTTATAGGTTTTCAATTATTTTCATTTGATGTTCATAACAATCAAGTGAAATAAGCAGAATTCATTGTGTCATTATTTTATAGCCTTGATAATTGGACCATGACCTGAACTGGGGCAATAACAGAATTAGAACCCAAGTCTTCTAATGTTGAATTTGGTGCTTGTTTAACTAAGTCAAAGTGCCTGTCAAGTCCACAGTTTTAAGTTTAAGTTCCTGCTTAAAGGCCTGTGCAGGAACCAGCTGTATCTCCATGCCTGAGACCTTCCCTCCATCAAGACCTGGAACATCTGCAGAGCACGGCAATGTAATCCAGGATGATTGTGGACCCTGGAAGTATAGTTAATATCTGGCAATATATATCCTTTACTTTTACTTCAGTTTATAGAACAAAATGTTTTTCAAAATGTAAAATACTACAGAAAAGATTTCAGGAAAAACTACACCAAGCATTCAGATACCACACAATACTATTTAATGACAGTAGGATTCCAGCTTCAGTCTAAGGGATACTAATCTTTGTCTGATCTTATCTGGTAAATTAGATGACAGTTTTCAGAAGCTTCTTTGTACAAGGATGCAGCAATCTTCTGGGAGAATTCTGGGGAAAGATGAAGTTGTGCATAATGCATTTGATTACAAAGGAATATCTTAGTTCTGGCTAGGTGCCTATAGCACAGTGGTTACAGCACTAGCCACATACACCAAGGGTGGCGGGTTTGAACCCAGCCCCAGTCAGCTAGACAATAATGACAACTGCAACAAAAAATAGCCAGGTGTTGTGGTGGGCACCTGTAGGCCCAGCTACTTGGGAGGCTGAGGCAAGAGAATTACTTAAGCCCAAGAGTTTGAGGTTGCTGTGAACTGTGATGCCACAGCACTCTACTAAGGGGAGAATAGTGAAACTCTGTCTCAAAAAAAAAAAAAAGAAGATCTTAGTTCTTTGTTCTTGTGGGGGTGGATGGAAAAAGGGAATGGTTCTGAATGCAACATGGTGCCTGTCACTCGGGTTGTTTCCTCACCCTACCCCCACTAAATGCATACATGTGCCTCAGCCTGCTGCCAGCCCTTGCAGCACTGTAGCGAAAACCAGAAAATGATTCCCTATTTCGGGTAGATGCAGCTCCAGCAGCACAAGGCTTGGGAGTCTTCTCACCCCTCAGGGAGATGTAGCTCCCCTCAATGACTTGGCCAGAAGTACATTGGCTAACAGCCCCTCCCCAGCTCTTCATGTGGGTACAAATTGTGTACCCTCACACAGTGTCCTGTGTGCATGCTATTACACAATCATACTTTAAAATGAATTTCATTGAAACTGTAAATATCAGTCATGTGAGCAGCATTTAAGTATAGAGACCCTTTAAGAGAATTTTATGTAAGGGGAGAGTGGCATTGTCTCTTATTCTAAATAGAAAATTGTGTTGTTTTGACATCTTAAGAGGCCTCAATGACTCACTAGGGCCTGTAGATGGCGCCAATAGACATGGCCAAATGCAGCACATGCACATGAGCACTGTGGATGTCCAACCTCCGTAATGTCCAATATTCTGGTGCCCAGGGGACGCCTGTGGAAAACAGCAAGGACCCAGCAGATTTGGTAGTACCAAGCAGGTGCCACTGAGCCAAGCCCCATGGTGGTTTATACTGAGTGTTCAGTAAGGTAGCAGTGATGCTTCGTAGGGAGGATGTGCATGAGTATCTGGGGATTCTTGGAAACCGTTGCTGGGTGAAGAGTGAGAGGAGTGCCCTGTGTAGGAGTATGGAAATCTTGTCTCAACAAGGTGGGTGGGTGGTGAAAGGAACATTAGTGAAATCTGGCTTTTTGCTGACACTATCAGGCCATCTGTTCCCACAATCTGGAAAGCCTGGGGTAACTCGAGGAACATAAAGCATTAGAGACATGCAACTTAATATGGCCCATCCTTAATATTTTGTTTGAGGTGAAATATTAAAAGGATTTTAGGAAAAAACCAAAAAACCTTGGCCTGGTGTCATTCTTATAAGAATGTTGTAATTTATTTTCTGGGAAAGAAAATGTGATTGGTTTTTGCTACTTTTGCACAAAGTAACGAATCATCTTGCATCCAAATTATCCTGTGATAAATTCTTAATACAAGAAGGAAAAATTCTCCACATCCCATAAGTAACTTCATTAATGCAAGCTAGCTGAATAAGTGCCAATTGACAAGCGGGGTGATGGAGGTGGGGGTCACTGCATAGCTGATGTACAAATAATAGATTTTAGAATTTAACTGACTGGTCACATCAAATGAAGAAGAAAATGACTTTTTGAGACGTGAGAAAATCACTTGGAAAAATTCTTCTGATATTTGATTTAGTAATTAATTCAGTGGAGAGATGGTATGATGTGGTACAAAGGCAGTGGGATAGCTGCACAGCCACCCTCGCCTTTTTATGTGGAAGAGGCAAGATAATAAGGAATTGTATTCCAAAAGTTAAGTGTTTTTAAGTGAGCTGGGCTTGAGAGGGCAGAAGCAGAAAAGCAGTTTTATTTAGCATCCTCACTGTCCCCAACACAGGTTGATTTGATGAGGATCCTGAGGGTAAGTCATCATAGAACGTGAATTTTCTCATCACCGTCACACAGTTAAAAAAATCCACTCCAGTTTTCAGTCAAAAGAAAAATCTTAATATTTTAGTAACCCAAACATTCCATTTATTTATTGTAAGAACCCCAAATTCCTGTGCAAAATGTCTCCTTTGTCCTAACTCATTCCCGGCCACCAACAGTGAGAGCGGGGCTTAGCCCTTCTGTCTTCCTCACTCCTCTTGGATCTTCTTCCTAGCTGCCTTTTCCCACCCTTGATGGTCAGGCCTGGGCAGGAGGATAGGAAGGGGATTCACAAAAAAGGAACACACCTTGCAGTGTCTGGTACGATGTGATGGAGCTCTGAATCTCCCTGGCTGATCCACAATTGATCCTTGTGGATTTCTGCCTCTTTTGGCTCATTCTTTTTTTTTTTTTTTTTTTTTGAGACAGAGTCTCACTCTGTCACACTGGGTAGAGTGCCATGGTGTCATCATAGCTCATAGCAACCTCAAACTTTTGGGCTAAAATGATCTTCTTGCCTCAGCCTCCTGAGTAGCTGGGACTGCAGGCGTCCCCTACGATACCCAACTAGTTTTTTCTGTTTGGCTTTTGTTCAGGTTGATCTCCAACTCCTGAGCTGAAGCAATCCACCTGCCTCAGCTTCCTAGAGTGTCAGGATTACAGGTGTGAGCTACCACGCCCAGGATCTCTGGCTCATTCTGTGATCTCAGCTCCAAACTTCCAAGCCCACCCTTCATAGGCAGTCTCTGGTCAGGTCTCAGAGAGTTTCCAGGCAGTCCACTGGAGTGATATTCAAAATGATCCCAGATGGCTCCCTCTACAGCTCCACATGGTGCAAGACATAGCTCAGTCCTCTTGCCCTCCCAAGAAAACAGTATAGCTCCCTCCTAGATAGCCCCTTTCTTTTTCTTTTGCTGTCTCTGAGGAACCACCAGGCAGAACACTTTAATCCATGTTAGACTGTATCAGGAAGAGTCAAGATAGAAGACCTTGGGTTCCCCTAATCTCAAAGGTCTGTGCCAAGTTCTTGAGTGGCTCCCTTGCCAATCTTCTCACTTGGCTTGGTATAGGGGGGCAGAGGGGTGCACACACCCTGAGAATTTCTCCTTCATTTTCCAACACAGATTCATTCATGAGAAGAGGCAGGGGACTGTTGCTGCTGGTTGAAATCTTTTCATAATCCCTTAGCAAGTCCTGCAGAGGTGTTCTGATGCCAGGCTCCAGACTGTGGGATACTCGTCGTGCTGTGCATGCAAAGGCAAGTTTTAGGGAAGCTTCTGTAGTCTGCATCTGTGTTAACAATAGGAAGCCATAATGCAGGTTGATTTGATGGGGATCATGAAGGTAAGTCATCAAGAGAACACTGTGTTTAGCATTCTACTAATAAGGTGTCCCACATAGTGTCTGTGCGCCCTGCCAAATCCATTCTCTGACCTTTCCCACTTTGTTCTGTGGCCAGGGTATTCGATACTTACAGACTCCCTTACCTTTTGGCTTTTGGTTGGATTTTTTTCCAAAAGGAGGCACTTGTAGGAGTTTGGAGGATGGGAAATGAGAGGAGATGGAGTGTTCTACTTTAGGATCTAGGATGATAACCACTTCCTATTCTTGCCAGTCCCAATACTTTATTCCTTTATTCTCTCCTGTTTTTATCCTACCCACATCTCTTATTACCTTCTTTTAAATTATTCCTTTTGAGTTTCCATCTGTTTTCTGCCAGTAACCTGAAATTACATATATGGAAATATATATATGAATATATGCACATTTACCAAAAATATTTTTCTATACAAAAGAGATGAAAGTGTAAAAAACTTGAAAAGTTGCAGGTATGTAATTGAATGAACTCGGGAGCCATGCCAGATTGTCTGGACAGCTTAGCCCTGATGCTTCTTAGTTATATATTACTGAGTAAGTTGCTTAATCTTCCTGATCTTCTATTTTTCTCATACAAAAAAAGGAAATAATAACACTACATACTTCAGAGGATTATTTTAATGAGTAAATGACTAAATACATGTAAACTCTCAGTGTAATTATCATGATAATAATTATTTCTATTGTTATTACTTAAAACTATACCTATTTTTGAAAGCAGTAGAAAGTATTAGTGGTGCCCATAACTCAGTGAGTAGGGTGCTGGCCATATACACAAAGGCTGGCAGGTTTGAACCCAGCCCAGGCCAGCTAAACAACAATGACAACTGTAACAAAAAAGTAGCTGGGCATTGTGGCAGGTGCCTGTAGTCCCAGCTACCAGGGAGGCTGAGGCGAGAGAATCACTTAAGCCGAAACTTGAGGTTACTATGAGCTGTGACACCATGGCACTCTACCAAGGGCAACATAGTGAGACTCTGTCTCAAATAAAAACAAAACAAAAATTAAAAAACAAAACCGTAGAAAGTATGAAAGAAGCTGAAGTAAAGGCTTCATCAAAACCAAATATTCAATAGTTGTTATTGGAGGTTTCTTGACCTGAAAGATATAGACTCTGATTGTCTTTGTTTAGGAGGAATGAAAATTAAAGGATGAAGATGGGGGATCATGCAGGTCGGAGGGAGGCTGGAAGACCAGGCTTGGAGTAGACGGTATGGTTGTGATTGCTAAAGGAAGATGATCTGGTGCATGTTACCGGGCTGCTTCTCTGGAGTGAATGCCCTTTAGGCCTTTCTTCTGTCATGGAATTACTTCAGTGAAGAGCTCAGACCTCAGAAAGGTGTCCAATTAGTACTGAGGCTGTGTGCCCACCTGTGATGGTCAATGTTACGTTTCAACTTGGCTAGACTATGGTAACCAGTTGTTTGGTCAGATGCTAGTCTAGATATTGCTGAAAAGATGTTTTTTAAACATTTAACATAAAGTTAATCTGTTTACTTTAGGTAGGCAGGTTAGTCTCCATAACATGGGTGGGCTTCCTATAGTCAGCTGAAGATCTTAATAGTCAAGACTGAGGACCCTGAAGAGGAAGGAGTTCTCCCTCCAGATGGCAACATAGAAATTGTGCCTGACTTTCCAGACTTTGAACTCAAGACTTCAACACTGAGTTTTACCTGAGCTTCTAGTTACAATTTCCCATTTTCCTTATGTAAGGAGCCTTTACGGGTGACCTGGGACATCTGTAGTTTGAGACCATGTGTGTTGCCATTAGGAATAGGGTAAGTCAAATATCAGCTCATCCGTCTCCAACTATCCCAAGAAAACTTACTTGCACTAAACATGAACAAGTGATTTAGAAATTTCTGGACACTTCATATAGAAAACCCCCAGAGGCTCTATATTACTATGTGTATGTCCTATAGCAAATAACTTTAAAGTTCCTTCAGATTAACTCTCTGTGAAGGCCCCCATTGCCTATCGATACTCTCCATCTCGCTCTCTCTTGCCTCATGCAGTTCTATTAGGTGGACCAAATTTGCATGTCCCACTCTTTTGTGTACTCAAGGAAACAAACAAACAAAAACAAAAATAAGACTCTGAAGTTAATTGGACCTTTCTTAGAAGGCAGTTTAGTAACTTTGGGGTTGGAGTTTGTGTTACATGCAGCATATTAAAGCATTTCTAAAAAACAAAACAAAACATATATATATATATACATATATATATATATATATAACATCATATTTTTCTCAAGAATAGTTGTATTAAATAGAAGTTTCTTTATTTCATTACATCAAACATGCTTGGCGTAGTTCAATGAACAAAGTGAAACAAAGTTGTGAAAAATTAACCTTCCATTTTCTGGCTTTGACTCCTGTCTGAGGGAATATGCTGTGGATGAGAGGGGTATTCCTGACAGAGACCATCTCCAGCTGTAGATTATTTAGTGGTTGTCCTGTTCTAAAATAGCACTATTAATAAGGGAACCACCAATGCATTTGCCTCACATAATTAGAGCTTGCAAGGTGAGATAAGTGTCAGTAATTAAAGTAAATTGGGACTTTTTCCTTGGAGAAGGAGAGCTTTTATCCTATTTTTTGAAACATATTAATTCCACTTCCACTTTCCTCCACATCAAAGGCCTGGGTCCTTGCGATGACATTCACTCCTGCAAGCTCAGCTCTCGTCTACTGGCTCTGCCACAGGGAGTCACTAGAGACCAGCTTGCTTTACTCCTGTCCTTAGGCAGGCTGTTTGATGGCTTTGTAGGTATTCATTAAGAGGCCAACTCATATTTTCCTGTCCAGAATGATTTCATCCCTGACAATATAGTATTGTGTATTTTTAAAACGACAGTCAATCCGGTGACGATCTAAATAATTTACATGGATAAATGTACCCCCTCATTTCTTTCATATTAATCTGTGGTGTCTTTTTGAAAGAATTCATCACAAATATTTAAGTTCCTTTACTTAAAAAGAAAACTTAATCAGGGAAATCAGAGATATTTGTTGTGATTAAATACAGGATTTCCATAAAGTTTGTGTGCAATTTAAAGTAGTCGTCTGGCTTTAATTGCACATGAATTTTATGGACACCCTGTTTATATGTGTGTATATTTGCAGCATACACATATACACATGCACAGACACAACAGCTGAAGCAAAACTTGGGCCACAGAGCACTACTTATACAAGGTGATCAGAATAGTAACAACACTTAGTAACTACAATAGATGCCAGGTGTAGGCTAGTTCATCTAACACACAAACTGCCTAATCCCCACCATTCCTGGAAAAGTGGTGTTATCCCTGTTTTTACAGAAAAGGAAGCAGAAATTCAGCAAAATTAAAGGGATTGCCTTTAATCTTTTATTTTAATTGTTTTGGCTCTCTAGCCTGTAACCCCTATCACAACACACTAGTCCAAGGATAAAACAAAAGTGACTTTCCTAAGTACTTTATAAAGCGGTGAGTGAACCATCATTTGTTCAATAAGGATGTAATTTATAATTGTGTATTCTATCTCTTTCCAAAAGGGATGAGGAAATTTATTAAAGCTAATAGAATAAACTTAATAGAATGAAGAAAATTCATCACAAATATTTAAGTTCCTTTATTTAAAAAGAAAACTTAATCAGGGAAATCAGAGATATTTGTTGTGATTAAATACAGGGTCATAAAAGGGAAAAGAAAGCTAGGCATAGGGAAAATAAAAGCAAAATAGACGATTCAACAGGGATAAAGGCAAAGTATTTACAAAAATTGTATTACAAATTGACCCAAAGATTTATGTAATAAAGAGAATCTTCCTCGACTTTTAGTCCCAATATTAGATTATACATGTCCAGTATTTCACATGTACTTTTACATTTTGTTCTTTTACTTCATGATTGAACATCTAGTTGGTCAACATTTAAGTATGGTATTGGGGCTAATTTATTGTTTGATGTACTCAGTATTTTTTTTTATCTTTGTCAATTCATATTATATTTGTAGAATATTCATTTCATTTCAAATCTAACTTTCAGTTTTCAATTTTGAATTGTTTTTAAAATACGATATATATCAAAACTCAATACAATATTTAAATAATTCCAGAAAGACATCAGTCAGGCAGTTCCCTGTGTGAACCCAGATGGTTTTGTTGGCCAAAGATGAACTATTAGATGGTAGGAAATGACAACCAGAAACAGGTAGAAACAGCCATTTGTTTGACTGGAGGCTCAAAAAATGTGTTAATTTAGCGTAGTGTGAAAGGTGACTAAAGAATGTCACTGAATAGTGCTCAAAAGATTAAATTTTATAAAAATCAACCCCCTAAGACTTATACATAGAAATTTAAGTTATACATCCTGCACAGATGCTGGAGGTGAATTGCAAAGAGATCACTGCAAAAGAAACAATTATTAACAAGATTTCCAGTGTCATGAAATTGGAAGAAATCCATTGTTGAGGACAACTTTTTCTTATTCTCAGAGAAATGTTTTCAAGTGGAAAGCATATGTGATATAAATACTTAGTTTCTCTTTCTTTAAAAATCAAGAGTTTGCCATTTGAGAAAAAATATCTCTAATGTCTTCACAACCTCTCTAATAAAATTGGTACAGAAATTCATCAAATGAGAAGATTGGCTAAGCTTGTCCAAGATTCTGGGAACAAGCTCATATTTATATATTTGTATTTTATATATAATATATATATTTTAGCTAGTATTCATGCTAGGAGTAGTTCAAGAGACAAAAACAACACACATGAGGACATCATGGTGCCACAATCAAGGAAAGACTGGAATGGGTTTTAATTTCAATTCTGGTTGGTATTTTGAAGGGATTTTCAAATTCAAATGCCAATTGGTCTCTGATGTAAGGAAATCCAGAATAGAAGAGTTCATTTTATCATTATTATTCCCTTGGAGGGTTTTCATATTTTCTATGGTATCATTATGATATTTCTCAATTTTTATCTTTCTTTTTTAGTTGGAACAGAAAAAATTATGATTTTGATGGTTTAGATAATTTCAGCTTATTTCCTTTGACCTGGGTTTATCAAAGTTGGCAAACAACGTGTTAAACTCAATCTAAAGCCATGTGAATTTCAAGGGAAATTAAATCTGTTTCTGATTTAGTTATATATTACTTATCGAAATATTATTTGGTAAAAACGCTTGATGTCCAGAAACCTTGTGATCCATTTTATCATCTTTTTTATTTGATCCAGGAAGGTGATTTTCATGAGTAGTAAATAAAGTTTACGTCTAGAAAGATAAAGCCAGTAAGTCTGTCAATAGACTTATTATAATTTATGCCACCAATATTTCCAAAAAGGTTTGATGTGGCTTATAATAAAAGAAATTTCAATGGGGCAGTCAAAAATTCAGGTAAAAACTGAAATAAAAAGATGTACAGGAAGTAAAAAAATTATATGGGGAGAATTATATTAAAACATATTAAATTTGTTCTGAGTTTCCTGACTATTAAGGCAAAAGGCAAACCAAGTGACTTTGCTTGGAAGTAAAGTCTGGCACATTGCTTTACCATCATCATGGATAGTGCATGTGTCACATCACATCACAAATGCAAAAGCTAAGCAAAGAAGCCAATAAACCAGGAACACCCTGTCTAGTAATAGTTCCCCAAATAAATGAAAATTCAAGCCTTCTTTTTTTTTTCCATCAAGAGAATTAAATTGTTAATTGATTACACATGATAATGGTAGATACACAAACTTCATTCTCATCTGTAATTTTATCTGGTACCATCATTCAACTTAGATATATTGCATAGGATGTGCCAACAATCACCTTTATAACCAATAATTCCATGATTTTCCTTGGATGACCCCTTTAAATGGTGAGCTTCAGGTCACAACAGTAACCCTCAGTTCAACTACACCAAAGTTTCTGAAGACAATGGCTTCTTCACCCAAGCAGGTTTCAGATGAATTTCAGATAGAACCTGGCATCACCCTGAAGGAATTCTAGCTTCACACTTTTGGAAGGTTTACCAAAATAGCTTCAGAGTAGACTAACTTTACACAGCACATAAAAAAAAAAAAAGACACTTTTATTCAGTGTCATGATCAGACTATTACATTTAACAATCAACAGAATGGGTGCAAAAAAAAAAAAAAACAACATAAAAACCCTTTGTTGTAATGAATTAAAATTTCCACATAACAGAAACAAAAAAAAAATTTTATACAAATAGTCACAAAAAACAGTCCTCAAGTTTTTTGACCGTACACATTAGTATTGTCTAAAACATGTCTTCTTTGTATAACCTAGTCCCTGCCACCACTGTCCTTGGATG
>CAUYQV010049636.1:0-33725 GCA_963574575.1 Galagoides demidoff | reverse complement strand
TAAAACAATAACTAAGAAAATGACATGAAGGCTATGTTAACCAGTTTGATGGAAGTGTTTCGGATTGTGTGTGAAAACCCCACACTGTACCCCAGAAGTGCATTAATGTACATAGTTACCATTCAATTAAAAAAAAAAAATCCCAGCTTTGCTACTGTCTTGCTGTGTGACTCCCTCTGCACCTCAGTTTCTCTGTCTTTAAACTGGAGAGCTTAATGGAGTCTTTTTCATAAGGTTTAAAAAAGACAACACTTAGAACATGTTTAACTCCTAGAACCAGTCACCTGCTATCCAGCTAATTAATATTGACTACTACTAGATAAACCCATTTTGCAGATAAATAACTCAAGGCTCAGACTGGTGATAAAACTTGCTCCAGGTAACACACCTAATAAATAATAAAGCTGTGGCTTAACCTTGGAAAATTCTGTTTCCTTATCCTATACTCCTAATTGGTGCTCCAGGTAAATGCCTCAGCAGTGCCTTCCAATAGCTAGAATATTACTAAGAGTACTGTTGTTTCTGGACCAAAGTCGTTATGAAACTCGACAATAAAGAATGGCTTTTCCAGAAAAACTTTTCAATTCCCAGAGAGGATGGAATTAATGTGTGTTCCTGATATACAAGCATACCACATTTCCACGTTGGGTTTATGAGGGGAAGCTCTAAACTTGTATGATTCAAGAGTGGTAAATGGTAACGACAAGGTATTAAACTTTGTGGGGGAGAGACTGCCTCAGATCCTCTCTGGAACAAGGCCAAGTGTAAATAAAAGAATTCCAAAGGGTGTGGGGGTGTTAGCCTGGGAGAAGAGGATTGGTTCCCATCCCAGCTCTGTCACTTGCCACCAGAGTGACAGTGACTTAACCCTCTCTGCACCAGTCAATCCAGTGAGCCATGATTTATGGCCCAAACTAGAACACTCTTGAGAGCAGAAGGGGAAAGTCTTAATCTAGGAGACACCAAGACCACAGGCACAAACTCTGTCCTGGGAAACTGAGACGCAGATAACCTCCCTGCCTACCAGCAAAATGCTGAGATCACACCATCCTTTGTGAGGGTCTTTGTGACTCTGAGGTTTCCTGACAAAATCTGTCACTGAGACAAGAGTTGCTCAGGAGTGCTGGAGCTTCACAGAGGGACATGTACAATGAAATTCAGTGTCAGGAGAAAGCTGGGCCATTTGGGGGCAGGACTGGGGGAGCAGCACCAGAACCATAATAGATAAATGAAAACTGAGAAGAGAAAGAGACATTGCCTGGGCGCCCCTCCCATCTCCGTGGTGGGTCCTGAGCTGACGGTGAAGCTCACCGGGGCCCACCTGCCTCTTGTGCCCATCCACCAGGCAAACAGAACAGAACAAAAGCTGAACTGTGTCTGTACAGGAAAGCAACTCACCGCCTTGCTCTCTCACCATCCCAGGCCAGAAGTGTCCTCACTCAGCTAACCTCATCATCTTGGATACCCTGGATCTGTCTTGCAGACTTTTCTTGGCCCACTGGTCTGCCAGACATGACTTGGATCCTACTCCTGAGTTACCCAGCTCGGCAGTCAACACAGGCCAAGTGGATGAGATAATGATTCAGCTGTCTTGGCTCTTAGGATCTGGTTGCAGGGGAAAATCCTGGAAAGAACTATTTCCAAACACACCTCCCATCTGTCGGACTTGAACGTGAGCTGCTTCTTGAGAAGTCCATGGTTTCTACCTGGTGACTCTCATTATCGGGACAGTCTGGAGCTTAGTCACCTCCGAGATCTCTTCCTGTGGCTATTTCTCCTCCTCGACCATGGTACAAGGAGTCCCTTGTACTTGGCACTAACTCGGAAGAATGGGGAGCTCTCAACCAGAAACACTTCATCTCCCGCTATGCTTCTGCTCTGAAATCTGATAGAATCATTCTTTAATATAGCTGCATTTCTACCCCACATCAGAGATGATGGAAGGCAGGGGAAAATATTCCTGTGAAAAATGGGGGTTTTCAGTCAAGCAAGTAGAAATCTGAAGGGTGATTTGATTAGAGTAGCGACTTGGTCTAGCAGATGGAGCAATGAATTTTGAGTCAGGGCCCCAGACGCATGAGGCCTGGTGTAAGGTACCGAGCCTCTGAGTCCCTCTCTCTCCTAATCCATCTCACTAGACTTCTGGGTGGCTCAATAGGATAATGGGCACGAAATGCTCAGAAACTCCAAAGTGCCAGTTCATATGTAAATGATGACTATCTTTTAGGAGGTGAAGCGTTTTTTAAGGGAAGGTTGCCACTGATCAATTATTCTCTTTGCTCATACGGGCCTGACAGGGCTCTGAAATTCACCATTTTGCATGCATTGCCTGTTTTAGATCGCATTTCTTTATAGTATAGAATAAATCCTTCAGCAATTCTGCCTCCCTCAAAGGAAGGGCTGTTTCCTGGGGGTCAGACGCTGACGAAAGCTCAAACTTCAATTGAGGACCCAATGCAGAGGAGAAGTATTCAGGGCAGAGTCAAGGTCTTACTAAGGTTCAGAGGATAGAGCTGCCATTCATAAGCCTTTGTGACATGAGCAAAAAGAATTTGGGGACGAGTTTTTTTTTTTAATTTTATTCACTGTCCTTAACTGAAGAAGGAATGATATTTAACTCTTCTCCCTTGCTCCTTGAGAATAGAATCTGCACCCAGTTCGGATATCTTTATAGGGCTGGTAATATTTGATTAATATCGATCAAATTAATTTGTAATTTGATTAATATTTGATTAATAAGACCTATGTCTTTATAGGGTTGGTAATATTTGATTAATAAATGCTTCATTAAATAGAAACCATTATAATCACGTAATAAATTGCTGAATTTATCCAGGCTCCTGAAGGCATTCCCAACATCGAATGGAGGTGAACCCTGGCCACATACCCTAAAAGAGACTCCAACCTTCATTTTTCCCTAAATCCAATGCTGATCAACACATGTGCAGAGGCTGCCGTCCCTTCTCCCATCCCCCTCCCTGGTGCCCAGATGGGGGCTGTAGCTGTCTGTACCCCCAGCAAGGCAGTGAATTGCCTCTCCTTGGTTGTCGCCTCTGGTAGGGATGTTCCATGGAGGTACTGTGAGTGGCATCAGCTTATAGGAGAAGTTATATTCTCCCTGCAGAAGTCAGGAGATTTATCCAGCTCTTACCATCTGCTTTTGATCAAGATCCTTCACTCTCCCCCTTCAATCTTCAGTCCCAGTGTCTTTGGACAAGTCACTTTGCTTCTCTGGACCCAGATACCTTTCCGGCAAAACAAGGATCCTAATTCCTGTCCTGGAGGGGCTGCTGTAAGGACAGTGTGATAACAGTGACAGGTGCCTAGCTTGGTGCCTGACACAATATAAAGTAGCTGTTATTGTTTTCTTAATTAGGAGCTGATGAGAGGGGGGTTAGGGGGTTAGGGAAGATAATGTATGTAAAGTACTTTACATAGTGTCTGGCTCCTAATGAGCACTCCATAAGCGGTGACTATTATTAGTGGAGATAAAGACATGTACATTACAGAAATAATAATGCAAAGTGGAAATGGATGAAGTCGAAGAATATAAAGAGTGCTCAGCTACATCAAAAAAGAAAAAGACGGTTTCTTCCAGCTTGGGAAAAGGGGTGGATTTCCCCAACTTCCAGGATGATAAGAATCACCTGGGAGGGTTCTTAAATGCAAGCTCATCAGCCATAGCCCGAGTTCAGTCTCTAGAAAAGGGGCCAGGAAGGAGCTAGGGAAGCTGTATTTTTAAAAAGCATATTTTAAAAAAAGATATACATTATGAAGGAAATCTGGAAGACTCCAGAGTTAATGCCATTCCAGCTGGGAGGTAGCTGCTAGGTGACAATAGTCAGAATAATATCCAGCCTTCTCTAAGAATCAGGCATTGGACCCACACTCCCCATCGAGAATGTGAACCTCCCCACGAGACAAGGTATCACTAGACCCGTTTTGCAGATGAGGAAATTGAGAGTCAGGGAGTCGAAAGATCTTGCCTAAGGTCACAAACTGGGAAGTGCCAGAGCCAGGATTCAAACCAATGCTGTCTAATCCCAGAACCTGCCTGCTTTTCACTGGGCAACACTCGCTAGGTGTTCTTATGTGACCTGAAAGGATAATCCAGTGGTCAAAACCGCCTGAGCAAAGGCCTGGAGGAGATAAAGCTCGCGCTGAGAGAAACGGTACTGAGAGTGGTGTCACGGAGTGTGGCTGGAGCACAGGGGAGGTGAGAGGTAGTCATGGGGGAGAGGGAAGAAAGGGGCGTTGGCCCGTGTTGGCAGAGGCTCAGGCTAAGCTGTTGTTACAGAGACCTCCACAACGCAGGCCTTCCATAAGACAGCCACCTGTTCCTCCCTCATGTGAGTGATCCACGGTGAGTACCCCAGGACCTCAGGGCAAGAACTCACTACAGGTGGTTACCCATCAGTGACCAAGCTGAGGGGTCAGCTTTGTCCTCAGTCCAGGGCTTCCATCTCTGGCCAAGAAGGACGCAGTATCCAGAGCAGTCAGGTTTGGCTTTTAGAAAATGGTCTGGAATCTTCTAGAAATGGGGCTGGCACTCACCTGACTTCCACACCATTGGCCTGAGCCCAAAAGCTTAAAATGTTCATTCTAGGCTCCAAAAGTACAAAACTTTGTCTTATTCATCATCATCTTTCCAGTGAAGAGAAGTTGGACGAAAGTCTCCGTGAGTGAGTGAACATCACCACCCACCATCTACAGAGTGCAGTTCCAAACTTCCTATCTCGTCTTCCAAAGCCCTGCTCAGTCTGGCTCCAGTTGCAGCCTCGGAAATACGAAACCAGACATATACATGCTGACCCAGCTCCTCTCGCTTCATCCTCTCTTAGCCCTCAGTACTCATGATCAATTGAGGTAAACGTTGCATCCATTTCACAGATAAAGAAACTGAGACTCAGAGAAAGATGGCGATATCTTATAGCATCAAGTGTGATGTCTATTTTTAATAATCCTTGATATCAATTTGTTTATATGTTTGAGTATTCTTGACCACTCCAACGTTGTCTTAGGGTATTTGAGAAACTTGAGACAATAGGGATCTAGGCATGCACAAGGATTTCTAAGAAGTTTGGGTTCAGCATGAAAGGGCTTGTGACCAAGACATGAGCTATGGAGCCAATGTCAAGAAAATGGGAATGGTAAGTCTGATAGTGAACAATCTGTCTATGGTGCTGGAAGCCACATTCCTAAAATCTTGAACATTCTTCTGGGGCTGAGGTAAGTAGTTTTATATCTTTGGGGGCAAGAGTATGAGGCTGAACCATATTGGGTGCCAATGCTGAACTTAATCTAAACCTAATTACGCACACATGCGCACACATATGCACGCTCTCATGCATACACACAAACACAAACACACATGCTCTGAAGTCATTCCCATGGCAGTGCTGCCCCAGCGTTCCTGCCAAACCACATCACTTCCTCCTGATGTTTGGGACAGGACAGCGGTTGAATTAGAGTCAGTGAATTTCCCACCAAAGGTATACTTGGATAAGATCTAACGTTATCAAAGCAAGAAATCGAGGTTTCTAAATCTTTGGATTACATAGTAATTTAAACACAAGGCTTGTTGTGACAAAATACAGCATGATACATCAAAGTCAGTGGGAGGATTTTGTAAATGAAAGAGACGAGAAGCTGGTGACTCAGAAAAAAGAAAGGAGAAATCAAAGCTCTCTGGCTAGAGCGAGGTGAAAAGGACTTCAGACGGCAGAGCGAAATGGGGAACAGCAGTATGTGTCACTAAAATTAACTATGCCACCTCCGGTGTCACCTGCCCATCACCAGAGGCAGATAAATGCGAACCTCTACTCTCAGAATTTGGGGCCATTGCATTACCCTCAACCAAAAGGAGTCAGGGCAGCTCCACAGAGGTCAGCTTGCACTGAATCTTGGGGAGGAGAAGGGCCAGGTGGGCCTGGGACCTCCTGCTATTTTCTGGAAATGAGATGTTGGAGATGGTGATGGAGGATCACAGACGACCGGAGAAAGATCCACCCAGAGGAGTGACCCAAACTTGAACAAGGTGAAATAGAAAACTAAGAGTATAGTCAAATTAAACAGTCGAATTAAAATAACATGAAGAGCTGCGAATAGCATAAGAAGTCTATGTTGATGGTGGTGGTGGTTCACATTCATGTGCCAGATCCTGTTCTAAACACTTCACAGACATTAACTCATTCAGATCACACAGCAATGCTCAAAAGTCTGCGTGCTCTGATGGAATCTCATTTCACATAGAAATAAGTCGGGATACAGAAAAAGTTAAGTAGCATGTTCAAGGTTACCTCAAGTAACAGAGGCAGGATTTGAGCACAAAAACCTGACTCTAAACTCTTATTTTGGGATCACAGCCATGCTGAAGTGTAGAGTATCAAAAGGCATTATGGCAATATTGGATGACCTAAAAGGAAGTCCTGATGTGCACAAGGACATTCGATATTATTCACAGAAACTCTGTCTACTGATCAGCCCAAAGTTACCAATCACAGATAGTAGAAAGTGGGAACAAGGACATAATTAGAGAAAGACCTGCCACGTGTCCTTTTGATGGGATATATTGATCAGTTCATGCTCATAGAGAAAGGTAAGGGTTCTATAGACAGAGGAGGTGGGGCTTAAGAAGGCTATAAGTGTGCTATGAACTTGAATGGAGGCTGTGTGCTAAGCTGTAAGGAATGACCTACATGAGGCATAAGAAGTGAAGTCATTCCCAGCCCCTGAGTCATAGTGAAGAATGCACCAGCATAACGGGGCTTCCCTTAGGATTGCCCTGCATTCTAACACCAGCTGGCTTCACCTGCTAGCTCAACAGAAGCTTCAGACAGCACTGGTGGGAGAGGGGAGAAAGGCAGCCTACTACACCACAGCAGAGCAGGTTTCATGAGACCCAAATCTCTGGGCCACATTGCACCTCAGTTTCCACATCTGTAAAATGGGAATAATAGCAGAAACCACTTTAAAAGGTTATTATGAGAATTAGATACTACAGGTAAACCCCTTGGTATAGGATCTGACACTTAATAAAGATCTTAAACTAGGCTACAGCCCTTTCTGTGGACAAGCTGAGCTAGACCAATGATTCTTGCAATGCAGAAGTTCCTTTGGGAGAAAAGGCAAGTGAAGGGGTCCAATTGAAGATTGATGGTTGTGTTGGATTGTCACAGGCCCGTTTATCTCCCTGGAGGAATATAAAGAGTCAAGTCCCAATTCGTACATGGATTATATAGTATATGTTATCTGATTTTATGCTCTGAGCTAGCTTTGTACCCACTTTACAAATGAATAAACTGAGGCTGGGAAACAGGAAGCAACACATCCAAGGTTGTATGCAGGTTAGTATCAGATTGTGGGGCCATAACCTCAGTCTCCTGCCACTGAGGCCCACTGTCCTGACGGTTCATTAAGAGTCCAGGTCTCTCCTCCTCCTTGTAGCCAGAGAAGAGGAAGAAGAGCAAGCCCACTTTACTATGCTAATGGCTGATTTTCTCCCGGTAGCAAGGATGGAACAACATCCACAAACGTTGAGGAGGGTGACATGACACATTCGTTCTCCACATGACAGGTTTTTAATCCGACAGTCACAAAGTAGTGTTTGTATATTGTGCTGATTTGCTGGTGGTGTGACTGTTGTTGGAGCTGGGATCTGAGAGTGAATTTTTTTTTTACGAGTCAAACACACTTTATTCAGCACAGGAATGTCTGAACGGAAGGGCCTTGGGCAGGTTCCCTGAAAGCGAATTTTTAAAAGTGGTCATTAGTGGGCAGCGGCTGTGGCTCAAAGAGTAGGGCACCAGCCCCATATACCTGGGGTGGCAAGTTAAAACCTGGCCCTGGCCAAAAACTACAAAAAAAAAAAGTAAAACAAGTGGTCATTCGTAAGTGATGAACACACACATAGACATGGTGGAGGCTTGTGGGCTGTCTCTCAAGGTGTGTACCTGTTAGGGGTGCGTGCACACGTGTGTGCTGTGCCTTATGTGCTTTGATGGTGCGGACGTGTTTTGGTGGAGTGTGTGCACATGCGTGTGTTTATACCTGCATTCGCAGGACCTGTGTACACACACCTGGATCTCTGAGTCGCATGTGTGTGCACCTGTGCACATGGTGTATGAACGGGATCATCTAGATGAGCGAGTTGTATGTGTGACAGACGTGTGTGCATCTACTGCGTGAGCTGGCTGTGCTCTCTGTGCTCTATACGTACACCTTTGCGGTGTGGGTGCATCTCGGTGTGGGAGCTTCCTGTTGTATGTGGAGGTGTGGTGTGGCTTGAAGGACGTGCTCTGCCTCAGTGTATGCTGTGTGTGTGCTCCTACGTGTGCAGTTAAACCCTGGCACATGGAGGTGGGCTCAGTGTCCGTGTGTGTGGGCTGTGTTCTGTGTTCATGTGTAGGATGAGTGTTCACGTTGTGTATGTCTTTGCTGTACGTGTGCCTGATGTCTGTGTGTGTGTGTGAGTGTGTGTGCACGCGCACAGGCACGAATTCCTCAGCAGGCCTCTCTGTCTCTGAGTGAGGCACTGCACCTCTTGCCTCCGCGCCTCTCTTTCTCTCTCCCCCATCCCCGTGCTGGCATCTGATAGTTATTAGCTGGTCAGACATTTTTATCTCCTCAAAATATCCTATCGCTCATATTCAGCTCCGTAATCTCAGGAATGGGCCTCGGAGACATCATTGATGACGCAGCCTCCATAGACCAGGAGAACTCACATCCCTTTTACCTATTAGTCACTGAAAATGAAGACTCACAAGCAAAATAGCTGGCGTCTCAGCTGGAGTTAACTATTTCTGAGTCAGTTAGAGGTTTGTTTCACTGAAGCCATAAATATTGCATAGACCTTGGCTGGAGGTCAAGAGGGCTGGGAGCTTCCAAATACCTGGAAACTCCAATGTCCAGCTCCTGGAAAATGAGGTCATTGGGCTCCACCACTGTTTCTCAGATGGGGGAGGGATGCTACTGGTGTTCGCTGTGGGAGGGTGGAAGCATGACTGAACACCTCAGTGGTTTAGCACATGAAGGGGTGTCTCCACACCCCACCCCGCCCACCTGCTGTCTGCTGCCCTGGCTGTCGCCAATCACCACAACTACAAAATGGCTCACATTTTCAAATTCCCTGGGGAGAGTAGGTCTTTCAAGCCACTGAGCTGAACAAACAGAAGTGTGGGATCAAGGGATTTAAATGACAGCTTTCAGGCATCATCTTCTGAGAGCATTCTCCTATATTTAATTTATTCATTCATCTACTCATCCGTCTATTCATTCTTATTCATTCTTTGGACAAACAAGTATTTGCTGAACACCTACTGTGCGCCTGGTTCTTTTCTAACTGGGGAGGAGACAACGGGAACAAGGCAAACAAGGCCCTGCTCTCAGGGACCTTATGTTGTGGTCCAGAAGACGCTCAGCAACACCTAAACAAACATGAAGATGTGGGGAGGTGCTGAGACCCTGGAGAGCAGGGAGGAGGGTCACAGGGTCCTGTGAATGGGATGCGGCTTCTTCAGCTTGACGGAGGGAGGACAGGTAAATGCTCCTGAGAGGGAGCGGGTAACCTGAGGCCTAAATAATGCTATTAATATGAAAAGGCACGTAAAGAGCTGGTGGAAGGCCATTCTGTTCCAGGAAAGAGTGGTTAGTCCTGAGTGTGTTTGAGGAATAGAAAAATAGCCAAAAAGAGAGTGTGAGTGGGAAAGGCAGAGGTTAAAGTCTGGGCTTATTCGATGGGGAGTGGGAAGCCATTGCAGGTGTTTTTAAAAAGAAAGTGATGTGGAGAATAGGTTATAGGGGTGGGGACAGAAGCCAGCTCCAAAGGGCCACAGTGTACTCCGAGAAAGCAGAAACTCTGAGGGACTTGAACCAGAGAACATCCGTGCCCTTAGGGTAGGTCAGGGCTTCTCACTGGTGTAGGTCAGGGCTTCTCACGATTCTGTGCAGCAGGATCACCTGCAGCTCCTGGTAAAATGCACATCAGTGAGCCCCCCTCCCAGAGCTTCTAATGCACCAGGATGGAGGTTGGAGTCTTAGAATTTGCATTTGTAAAGTATAACATTTTCCTAGGAGATGCTGATCCTTCCAGTCCAGGGAACAGCCTTGAAAACCACTGCTAGGCTTGGCGCCTGTGGCTCAAATGGCTATGGCGCCAGCCACATACACCTAAGGTGGCGGGTTCGAATCCCCAGCCCGGGCCTGCCAAACAACAATGATGGCTGCAACAAAAAATGGCCAGGTGTTGTGGTGGGCGCCTGTGGTCCCAGCTACTTGGGAGGCTGAGGAAGGAGACTCGCTTGAGCCCAGGAGTTGGCGGTTGCTGTGAGCTGTGATGCCATGGCACTCTACCCAGGGGGATAGCTTGAGGCTCTGTCTCAAAAAAAAAAAAGAAAACCACTGCTAGAGAGAAAAAATACAGAACAAAGATGAGGAAAACAGGCACCCAGAAGATCTAGGGCCCCTTACATTGCATCAAAAAAGAAAGAAAACAATGATGATAACAACAGTAATAATAATTCTGACTATATACCAGGCACTGAGCTGGGCGTTCTGTGTGCATCACCCTACCCAGTGACATTCTGAAGGGGACATTATTATTATTATTATCATCATCTTGAAGAAGATGGATGGTTTTAGAGAGCTCTGATAGCTCATCCAAGCTCACATAGCCTAGAGCCATTGTTGGTGTAAACAGTCCAGCTCCAGAGACTGTGCTCAGTCCGATCTATCAATCCTATTGCCAAGATTTCCGGAGCTCCTTTGGACCCTGAGTCACTGTCCGGGGTTGCCCTCTGCCTGAGTACAGGGTTTCTGTTCTGGAAGCCGCGCGTCCAACCTTCCCATTGGACCAGTCACGCTCAGACAATAAACTGCTCTCCCCAGGTTAGCCTGAGGAGTCTCTAATTTTGGCATCCTACCCAGTAAACCAGCTAAGTGGCAAAGTAGGGGCCAGACCAGAGGGCATCTGACTGTTATTTATGGGCTGTTTCTGTCCACTTCACCTGACCGCTGCTCTCCACCCACAGGAAGAGGAAGGAGGCAAAATGGTGCTCTCTCTCCCTCCCCATCCTTCCCTCGCAAACACGCGCACACACACACACACACACCCCTTTCCCACACTTTATTTTATTCAAGCATGCACAATTTCTCATTCCATCAGAATATCAGCATACCTGAACTCCCAGCCTGTAAATATTTACTCTGGACTTTTTTTATCCACAAAGCATAAGCAATTAAAGCACACACTCGGCACGAGCCACCCATAACTGTTCCAAGACATCTCTGCCTTCCCTTTGCAGCTGTGATGAAGCAGGGTTAGGAGCTGCTTTCCTCTGGCCTCATTCCTGACCACCACTTCCTCAGACCGGCCACAGCTGGACCTGGGCTGTCTGGGTGATCCATGCTCCAGCCTGTCCAATGGGGCACCTGAAGCCCCACCTTGCCCAAGGGGAGGGCCTCCAGATCCCTGACCACAAAGTATGCAGGTCTCAGACAATGTTGGTCAGAGCTGTTACTGAGGATCAGGTTTAAATGTACACAAGAGATTTCTGTAAGATACAAGAAGTCACAAATGCACCCAACAAAATAGGTCGCCGTCATGCAAAGGACTTCAGGATGCCCCAAAAGAAAAAGAATGCCTAATGATTGACCAGCTACTATTGGCCAACTCTATAAGGTAGAAGCCATTATCATTTTATTTTGTAAATGAGAAGATCAAGGCCCAGAAAAGTTGAATCCTTTGCTTTAAGGTGGCAAACGGCTGAGATGGGTACCATCCAGCATTTTTCTAACTCCGGTGCTCAGAGAAATCCACAATGCCACATGACTTCCTGAGGCCGGGGACCCCTACTCAGCATGGCCAGCTGCACACGTGCCTGGGGAGAGGCAGGCAGCCTGGTGCACGGCCAGTCTATCTCCCCAACTCCCAGGCTGGGAGATTACGTGGACCATCTCTGCTGCTCTTCTCATCACCCTTTTCTTGTGTTTGTGCCTTTTCATTCAGAGTGAGACTTTCAGTCCAAAGACTGAGAATTCATTGTTGACATGGAGGAAGGGGAGGGCATGAGATAAATTTAAATCAAACATGGCTTTGGTGTAGGAAAACCCTAAAGGTATAATGATGAGGAAGTATACACAGCACAGCAATGCATGAGAGTTCCAGTTAGTTGCTCCATGTCTTTGACAACACTCAGGATTTCAGTAGCTTTCCTGGGAGATAGGGGGTGCCACCTCACAGTAGTTTCATTTGTATTTCCACAGATCTAATAATAAATTTGAGCAACTTTCATATACTTATTGGCCATTGTGATACCTATTTTGTGTTCAAGACTTTTGCCTGTTCAAGTTATTTGCCAGTTTTTAACTGGGTTGCCCTCTGCCTATTGATTAATGGTTCTTTACATATCCCCGATGTGAGCTGTTATCAGGCACACGTGTTGCGAATTCCTCCTCATCTGTGACCTCTTTTTACTCGAATGCTATTATCTTTCAATAAAAATATGTTGTTAATTTTAATGACATTCAATTCATTCTTTTGTGGTTAGTGATGTTTCACATTCTGTGTAAGAAGTCTTTACCCCAAAGTCATAGAAGTGTTTTCCTATGTTTTCTCCTAGAAGCTCCATTGTTTCACCTTTCTTGTGTGTGTCCATAACCTACCTCGAAATAACTTTTGTATACAGTATGAAAGGAAGGTCAAGGTTTATTCTTAGCCACGTGGAAATCCAACTGACCATCTGTTCCCACTGAATGGCAATGTTGGGTTTGTGGTAAATGAGATCATGAAATAGGTGTGTGAGTCTCTGGACAGATAGTATTTTAGACTAATAAAAAGAAAAAGAAAACCAAAGAATCTTAAGAACACCAGGATAGAAGATGGAAAACTAAAATTTAAATTTGTATGTTGACATGAATTTCCCATGCAACTTTGGGGAAGTGAAAACTCCTAGGGGTAGGACAGGATGGCAACATTGCCCCATATGCTTGGGTACACAGTGGCTCACCAAATCCAGTGTTTTCCTATAATTACTCTCCCTATTGGAGCTGCTTTTCATCTCCAAGTTGAGTTCCAAATGAGCCCAAAAGTTAGCTACAAGCGACTTCATGGAAGTCTCTCTCAAGAAAAGAAAGAATAAGAGAATGAATGGGAGTTTGCAGTGTTGCTGGGACTTAGACAACTGCTATATTAATTTCCTATTGTGGTTGTAACAAGTCACCACAGACTCAGTAGCTTTAAGCGGCACAAATTTATTATCTCACTGTTCTTCCTGTAGATCAGATGCCTGACTTGGGTTTCACTGAGATAGACTCAAGGTATTGGCAGGGCAGAGTTCCTTTCTGGATGCTCTAAGCACAAAAGCATTTTCCATGTCTTTTCCAGTTTCTGCAACTTGCTGTTCATGTTCCTTGACTCATGGCTTCCTTCATTCATCTTCCAAGACAGAGCTGTCACATCTCTCTGACGCTTCCTCCATCACCACGTCTCTCTCTGACTCTAAAAGTTTCTTCACTTTGAGGACCCATGTGACTCGATTGTGCCCACCCAGACAATCTGGGCGGATAATCTCCCCAACTCGAGGCCCTGGATGTAATCACATTTGCAAAATGATGTGTTGGTCTCTGGGATTCACATGTGGACATCTTTAGGGGTCATTATTCTGCCTACTACTCAGAGCAGGGTGTGCTGTTAAGCTGATTGTTGGCCCAATAAATATTTGTTGGATTCAATTACTGTACATTTTTCTAATCTTTCTGACCTCCAACTGGACCATAAATTAAACACGTCTGAGGTGAGAAATCATCCAAGATTACACCATTAGGAAGGGATAAGGGGGGGCAGAGAGTAGAGCCCAGACTCCTGGATTCCATTGGCAGTGATGCCACTCACTAGCTGTGGGACGTTCAATGAGCTTCTTGACCTTTCTGAATGGAAATTGCCCCATCTTTGCATTGAGGATCTAGACTCGGTCTACAGTAACCTTGTTTGTTTTCTGCAGGGATCAGGCACATCATGAAAATGTGTAAAGCAGCCAAGTAAAACTTAAAAAAGGAAGTGGTGGAATCTTTGGCAAAGGGAAGAACAATGCCTTATGCAAAATCATCAAATGACATGTTTGTGCTTGCCAGATAAAGTCCTGACCCCTAGACCAGCTGATCTCTAATGATGCCTCCGGCTCCAACATCTGTTGGCTTTTGCAGATGCATCTTGTATGCGTGTGTGTGTGTGTGCATGTGTGCATGTGGTGTGTGTATGTGGTGTGTGCATGTGGTGTGTGTATGTGGTATGTGCATGTGGTGTGTGTATGTGGTGTGTGCATGTGGTGTGTGCATGTGGTGTGTGCATGTGGTGTGTGCATGTGGTGTGGTATGTGGTGTGTGCATGTGGTGTGTGCGTGTGTGTGTGCTGATTTTCTCACCTTTGGCAACAGAAGGCTGGTATAAAGCTAAACAGAAACTCTTTTATAAAAGATGGAGAGAAGAGAAGGCTGAAGAGAAGGGATCAGAACCTTTCTTCCCTGCATCCCTAGACTGCAAAAGCCCTGCTTGGAGGAGGCGGCAGCCCAGCTGTGCGGGGTTCAGCTCGGCCAAGGCTGGAAGGAGACCCAGAGCATCCCAGGCCTCATTTCCGAAGGGTGTTATTTCACCCCCGCTTCCCAGATAATGTAACTGAGTCACTCAATTGAGCATAAAATAGAAATTTGGCTTCTTATCTGCCTCAGACCTGACTTTACTATTTTCTTTCTGCAAAATACATTTTTCACTATCTTATCTTCTAATAAACAATCCTGGCTCGGCAGCCTTGTGGCGATGGCGCTGGATGCATTTAAGAGACATATTTTTCCCCTCCTGCTCCCTGCTTAAAGTCTTCTGTTTAAAAGCCTGCATGGATATTTTTCCCCCTCCCTCTTGGAAAAAAAATATATATATCCCATTTGTGTGCCATCTTCCTTTGAAGAACGTACGTATTTTCACGAAGTCATTCTGAATGGATTACTCTTTATTTTCCCTTTTCCTCACTTGATCAGAATTAAAAGGACTTATTTCTGCGGCAAAGGCATGTGAATTGGATGGATTTTAGCACCAGGCAAGGGAGGTCAGCAGGGGAGTGGGGGTGTCTTTCAAGAAAGGGGCAGTTTCTAGAGTGGTCGACGCCCATCGGTCCTCTAAGATTGTGTGGTGGGCAGGATACGTTTTGATGAAAAGCTGGCTATGAATGTTTAATGCCTTCTCTCCGATGCAGACTGTCATCAGAAGCACCAGACAGTGAAGCTTAAGCCACAGAGAAAAGAGGAGGCCCAGGGAATCAACATTTATCGGCGCTTTTCTCAGAACAACCTTCCGAGAAATCAAGTCCATTAGGAAAAGAGGCAGAAACAGCGCTGTCCTTGCAAAGAAGCCAACTGAGGCTCAGGTGTGGACGCACACCCAGACGCTGGGATTCGGGGGGGCCTGGTGGCCTCCGGACACCCCTCTGAGAACCAGAATTACACAGAAAGGCATGTTTCGTGGCCTGACACCTGGAGTTTTGAGGCAAATGTTTTATCCTGAGGATAAACTGCAAGGCAATAATAGAGGTGATGTCACTCTTCACCTGGGCTTCGTTCAATTAACTCTGAATCCTGCTAGTTTATGCTGGGAAGTAGAGGACCTTATAGGTGTGTGGACTTCACAGTTTATAAAAGCATTTACCTCCACCGTTTTTGCAGTTTATACTTGGAAGAGAATCTATCCTCTGTCCCCTGTGATCCCTGCTCAACTGGGTGCCTCACGGAGACCCTCAAACAGACCACACCCGTTTCCCCTTAAGGCAATACTGGTGCTTGTCACCTTACCTGATCATTACCCTTATTCCTGCCCATCCTTCACAAGGGAGTTCAAAGCTCCCCTCTTCAGGGAAGCCTGCCCTGCCCTTCACGACATTATTACAGATTTGTCCATTTATGCCCGTGCTTTTCCACATTTAACCTCTCTCTCCCCCACCAGTCTGATAGCCCCAGGACGTGAGACATGATTTCACTTTGTTTTCAGTATGGCAATCCCAGGCCTAGGAAACTCCCTGGCACACAGTCAGCGCTCAGTACATATTTGCTGAACAAATGAATGAACGATGTCCTATCAGCCCTATGAGACAGGTATTTTTATCCTTCTGTTCTAATCACTAGGGAAGTTAATAAACAGGGTTAAATTTCCTCTGTTCTTGCTGCATCCTGGTAGTATTCCAAGGGTTTTAACATTCGCTTTAACTGGCTAAGGTGGATGCTATTCGTATTCCTGTTTTACAGATGAAGAAACTGAGGTGCAGATAGCACGCAGCCAAGGCAGAGCAAAGGATGTTCTGCTTGACACTTCTGCTCTGCCTACTGACCCGCAGGGGCAGGTATTTAGCAAGAAGGGAGGAACCCAGAAAAGAACCCCATGGAAATCGCATTTAGTCCAGGTCACTGTTTGCATTGAAAAATTACGTGATAAGAGTTTACTGTCTCCTCCAATGTCTGCCAGTCTCAGGTCAAAGGCATTTAAGTAGATGCACAGGCATATTTCATAATCTGGCAGGAACCTCCGGGGCAGTCCCGGTGAGAACGCTTCTGTACCAACACAGGCTGCCTGCTCACTGCACTTTCTCTCAGGGGCGTGCGCTCGAGGCCTGGCTGCCCTCTCCCCACGCCGAGGCCTTTGCCAGTCTGAGAACCCCATTTCTCACCGGCAGCCTGGAGAACAGGATGAGGTCAATAGGTCCTTCTGTTCCTGCAGGAAGCCAGAGAAGATTAATCTGAGGACAGAGAGATGACGCCGGGCAGCAGAGGAGATTTATGATGGAGGGAAATCCAGGCCAAGGTCTCTGGGTTTTGTTTCTCTCTATCTTTCTTTTGATTACCACATCTCTGTGGCTGGAAGAAACTTGCAGAGATCATCTGGTCCAGCCTCCTGCCTCCTAAAAACCCTCAGGCAGGCGCATGACCACCTGACGCTCAGGACACAAGGCTCCGTCCAGCTCTCTCTCCTCCATGCCACACAGCCCATGTCACGTCTAAGCACTTTGTGTGGCATCCAAGATCCCAAATATCTGAGTGATATTTCCCCCGTGGCTCCCAACCTCTGTCCATTGGCCCAGGGTGTAACTCCCACTTGGAATGACTTTCCTCCTCAGCTCCATGAATTTTATAATCCTCAGTACAAACTTCCGCCTTGCTATCAAAGGTCTTCATCCCACTAATTCATATCAGTGAGGATATGTCTTGTCTTTTCTAAATAGTTATCATCTCTTCACTTTTTGGTGGCTTTCAGGTACCGTGATGATATATTTCTACGCCTTACGTACCCCATCTGTCAGCCCCTTACAACATTGCACCTGCCTCCCTAAGCAGCCTCCACACACACAAAATGCCCTGTTTTATCTTCACACAATTCTGTTCTCTCTACTCTGAATGCTCTTTCCCTTCTTCTTAGCCTGGCAAACTTCTTATCCACCAAGGCAGAAGGGAACCAGCACTTACTGTGGCTTGTCATATGCCAATATTGTATAGGTTGGGTTTTGAATATATGATCTCAGTTAATCTTTACTGAAACTCTAGGATATAGCTAGCATAATGCCCAGTCTATACATACTGATACCAAGGCCAAAAAATCTCAAGTTCATCTGTAATATTTATCTATTTATTCAATCAAAATTATGATAGAAACTCCATAGTTGATCACCTCTCTACATTGACCACCTCCTTAAGTTGACCTAAGCTTCATCAGCCATACATGTACCACATATACACATCAATACAGTAAGCCTAGTTCCTTATGTTGACCACCTCTGTATGTTGACCAGTTTATTACAGTCCCTTGAGTGGTCAATTTTCAGGTCCTACAGTTTTTATTTTACATCTATGGTACTCTACTGAAAGGTAAGGATAATAGGACAATTTCCTATTTTCCTTAAGGAGGAAGGAAACTTTTCTTAAAGCTTATAAATAGGAGAAACTTATAAATATACAAAGCTTATAAATAGGAGAAACAGGAACTGAACAAAGAATTCCATGGGCAGGAGTAAGGAACCCCCTTCACTCTGGAATGGGAAGGCACTTTCCACACACGGGTCCTCTGTTTACTAAGCTTCTGCTATGAACCCTGCATGGAACGCAGCACCAGAACATCCTTGTAAAGGTTGAAAGGAGAAGCACTGGGCTTTTGCAGAGATTTCCCAGCATGGGAGATGGGAAAGGATTCTCTAGATGTAACACTTTCAGAGACCAGATGATAAATAGGCTCAAATTAGGTAAAGAATAGAGGTAAGCTATTTACCTGAAATTACAAAAGTCATGACTGGCGTAGTAGGATTCTTTCCAGAGTCTGTGTGACCTCAAGTCCTTGCTGTTTCTACCACATCTCCACCTCCTCTGTGAAGACTCCAGGCCAAACCAGCCAAGCCTGGTTTGTGCTTCCAGAGCACCCCAAGTCTGAGTCAGACCCGTATATTGTCATGTAATGCAAGGAAAGAAATGACCTCTTCTCGAGGGTTACAGGCACCGCAGCACAGTACTCCGATGCATTCATCAGGGAATGCCAACTGCTGGGCCAACCCCCAAGTATCAGGACTGGTTTCTGTTTCTCTACTATCTACCCAAAGTGAGTCTCACCACGACTTACTTTGGGTGGAGCCAGGGGGCTCTTGGCATTAGCTCTGCTCACAAAGTCATGCAGAGGCTCAGGAGTTTTTGACCTATTGGCTTATTCATCTTCTAAGACTGCAGAGTCTCCAGAGGGATCCTCTATGTCTGGGCAGGCTGGTGAGCATGAGGAAAAGAGAGGAGAGGACAGTGTAGGGAGAGGGCAGGGAAGGGAAGAGGAGAGGGGAGAACATGAAAAAGAGAACATGAAGGACCTTACAAGGTCTTAAGGGCCCAGGGGCAGGGTACATCATTGTGGCCTACGTCCTATTGGCTAGAAATCAATGTTACGGCCAAACTTGGTTCCAAATGTGGGAACCAGAGCCAGAGCCCATGTCCCCAGAGCTGGACCGGGTGCTAGTCACGCACAGCAGGGTACCTGGCCTGGAGGCCCCCTGCCTTCACTTCTCATCCACCCCAAACACTTGCTTCCCACATACACTCAGCGGACACACCAGCAGTAGCTCCTATCCCGGTCATCTCTGCCCAAAGGCCTTGGTGGTGCCAAGTAATCGAGGTCTGGCATCAGGGGCTATAACATTCAGATGGAGGTTTCTTTACTATAAATTCGCAGAGGCAGAGAAAGTCCTGATTCTAGACCAAGCTCTACATCTTGCCAATGAGGAAACTGAGTCCCAGGCAGGCAGGGCAGCCAGCCCAAGGACAAATTCCTATAAAGGGGCTAGGCTGGCAGTAGAGCCAGGTCATCAGGCTTGTCTGGAAACCACCTTCCAAGATGCCTATTACCATGATAAAGTTCTGAGTAGAAAACAGCTCAAAGAGAAGACTTTCCGACCTGGGGGAAAGGAGCCCTCAAAGAGCACCGTAACTGATTTTGCATCGTCTGCTGTATTAGGTCAATGGCTCTGGATACTTTTCCTGCCTCTTCACATGTAGCACACTCAAGGTGGGGCACAATTTTGAAAACTGCTAAAATTCAGAAAGACCTTTTCCTTTCAAGAAAGTAATTGAAATATATTCTTGAGAAAAGGTGAGATTAGAGCAGTCACTTTGAATCTAATCTATATTTGTAAAGAAAACAACGTAACTTTTCCTTTTTAATTTCTGTTTTTCTTGTAACCAGTTAGTTCTGTCTCCTCTCCTGGTCCACTAAGTGGAGTGGAGGCCCCTCCCTGGCTCAGCTTCTCTCCTGTGGGAACCCACACCCAGCCCTCCCAGCAGCAAGACCAGACTTGGGAGGCTCACGCCCGTCACTCGGGCTCCAGTTGCACTTGGCAGGGGCTCCCTGGGCTGCCTTGGTTCTGAGATCTCACCGAGATAACGGAGAGAGCGGCTCAATGCCAATTGCCCGCCCCATATTTACAGTACGTCTTGGCGCTGTTCTCTGATGTTCATGTAAACAGACGGCATGCTCCAGACTCAGCGGCTCCAGATGCACTGGCAGAGGCCTGCCACATACAACGTCCTCCTCACCCCTGAGCATCTGGACCAGCCCAGAGCCACTCCTTGGAGAGGAGGCTCCTGGAGCTAAAAGGTGCCCTCTAGACATCATGGCAACCAGTTTAGGAAGACTGGGAAGCTGTCATGGGCTGTGCCTGAGCTGAACAAAATACACTGGGTTTTAGTCTCCATGGAGCATCCATTCTGGTGCGGAAGACGGGACACTGATTGCCACTCAGGGTGCTAAGTGAAATGACAGGAGGGCGAAAACACTGTGGTATCCCACATGGGCAGGGGCCAAGTCACCCTCTTCAATCCTGAAAGGGAAGGCACTATCCACACACTGGTCCTTCCATTTTCTCAGCTCCTGCTATGAGCCCAGCATAGAACACAGCACTGGAACAGCCTGACAAAACACAGGTCACCCCACATCTATTTTGGTGTCTTTCCCACTAAGAACATCTCCTTCTGTATTAGTTGTCTAGGATCACCATGACAAAATGAGACAGACTGGGTGGTTCAAACAACTGGCATTTATTTTCTCACATTCGGTAGGCTGCAAGTCCAAGATCAAGGTATTGGCATTTTGGGTTTCTCCTGAGGCCTCTCTC
This sequence comes from Galagoides demidoff, assembly GCA_963574575.1. NCBI lineage: Eukaryota > Metazoa > Chordata > Mammalia > Primates > Galagidae > Galagoides > Galagoides demidoff. Next base: position 13,057 of record CAUYQV010049636.1, on the reverse strand, counting down.
CTTGGCTGGTAGATGTCCACCTTTTCACTGTGTCCTCATAAGGCCTTGTCTCCTTGTTAGTGTGACTGTGGTACCTCTTCCTCTTCCTATGAGGACACCAGTTAATCTGATTAGGGCCTACCCTAATAGCCTCATTTTAACTTAATCACCTCTCCAAAGAACCTATCTCCAAATACAGTCACCTTAGGGGGTAGGGCTTCAACATACTACGAATTCAAGGGCAACACAGGTCTGTCTACACACCTCCCATGTGTAGAGTATGTTTATAAAACATTGTAACAATGTTTAAGACCATGGACTTTGGGGGACAGGCTAATATGGGAGTGACTTTGAGATGTGTTGCTTAGCTACTTCCGGATTTTGGACATGTACCTTAGGGAGCCTCAGTTTTACTCATCTGTAAATTGAAATAATAATGTGTACATTATAAGCATCTTAATAGGAACAGTGGTTGAGTGGTAGCAAGCACTTAGAGAATGCTGCTGATATGGCTGGTGGTATTTATTAATGGCAAGAATGGTAGTTTGGGGGAAGAACAGTCTAGATTTAGGCTCAGATAAATACAGCCAGCATTTGTGGAGCTCATATACCCTAAGTGCTATTCTAAGTGAATGTGTTCATTGAGTTCTTAAAACAATCCCAAGAAGTAGGTACTGTTATTATCCTGATTTTATAAATAGAGAAAGTGAAGTACAAGGTTAAGTAAATGTCCTCAAGGTTATAAAGAGCTAATCCATAGACGATGTAGAACTTGAACCCAGACGCTCTGGTTCCAGATCCCACATAGTCATTGTCATCATAACTAATTCACAGATAATGTTAGACAGTGTATCAAATCTCCCTAAACTAAAGTAATCTAAAGTAATGTTCTCATGGCCTATGGTCAACCAACAATCAACTCTGGGAGGACAGGAATCACGAAACGTTACCTCCCTTTTTTCTTCAGCTTTGCAGTATAGATTTTTATTAGGGAAACAACAGCGTGACAACAGTTTTCAGGCAGGGGAGCGAATATTAAGAATGTGATTCATCACTCATCGACCAACGAATTGATGAAACCCCTGCCACCCTCAAAGTAGAAAACATCGCTTGAATCCATCCTTTGAAGCCTAGAAGGTTGATTAAAATACTCTTATAAAGTAGAAAAAATAAAGCTAATATTAAAAAATCCTGTTTTATTAATCCCCAAAGGGAGGATTTTATTAATTCCTTTAGAATCCAATAAAAGTGTATTTTTTAATCAACTTTGTTTTCCAACTCCTGCCCAAGTGTCAAATCATAGCAAAGTCACCCACATTTTTTGAGAGACTTCCAGGTACAGGAGTGTGGGAGACAGATAGGAACCCAGACCTCTTAGATCATCCTTCTGGACAAGACAAACGTGAAGTATGAAGTCCCACCAAGATGATGTGAAAAAGCAGCGCTCATGAGGGTGAGCTGTGTCGATCTGACTCCCATACAGCTGGGAACTGTTTGTTCCAGAACAGCGCCTGGCACATATTAGATCCTCGGCAGGTACTTCTTGAATAAACAGGCAAGAGTATAATTATGGAGTGTCTCATTGACAGGGTAAGAAGTTCGGTTTTAATTCAAAAATGATGAATTTAAGAGTTTTAAGCAGAAGAGTAGGAGAATAATATGGTCTGATTCAATTTTATTTTTTCTTGTAAATCACCTGGATAGCACTAAGCATTAGGAGAAAGGATACAGGGATAGGGATGGGGAGCGAATGAAACAAGGAGACCAGGCAGGAGGCCACTGCGTAGTAGGGCCCAGACTAGGAGTTTAGCAACTGACAGGGGAGAAATGGATGGAAGGATCCACGACATATCTGAGACCTAGAGTTCACTGGACATGCTCACGGATTAGATGCAAGAGATGAAGGAGAAAGGAAATTGGTGTGAAACCAAGGCGACTCTTGGCATGTCACCTAGTATCTGGTTAGATGGTTTAGGCATTTATTGAAATGGGAGTAATATGACGAGGAAGGGGTTCAGACCCAGGAAGGACAGAAATCAATTCTGGTTTGAATATAATCTCCAAGACATCCTAGCAGAAATATCAAAGAGTTGTTGGAGGGGTAAATTAGGTGCTTAGAAAGATAGGAGGTCATCAGTAGGTTGCGGTGTGGAGGTGGCATTGCTAGGTGGTCCCCCAGCACCATTTGAGTCTGGGGGAACACGTGTTCTGCCTCCACAGCATCGAATCCATGCCTCAAGCCAACGGGGCACGAGGGAGCACTCAGAAACAGACCACGTGGATCCATGCTTGCTCCTCCTGCAGAAAATCCAAGATACCCACATGGAACACCGCCTCCTTTGAGGAGCATGCCCACGCTTTCCAGCCCCCTCCCACACCCAGCGAGTTTCAGGTGAAAGTCACTGGGACCCACGTGTCCCAAGTCCAAGTCCACCCTGCAAAGTGCGGGTTTAATCAGATGCACGGCTTCATTGCTTGGGCTTAATGAGGTAAACCAGACCTCCGGTAATATCGCCAGTATAATTGACATGGTTCTCTGGGAAACATTACACTTTATAATGAAAATACTGTATATAATTAGAATCTAATAGGAAGAAAATAGTAATTAGCCAGAATTAACTGAACAGACGCAATCAGGCAAATAAAGGTTATCCTCAGGAGAGGACCCTTCAGAGTTCAAATGCACGTCCTATAATTGTAGAGAAGCCCCAGTAATTAAGGGTAATTTTGCCTGCATCGTGCATTGTCGTGGAAGAGATTTTATTTATTTATTTATTTTTATTTATTTATTTTTTTGTGCTGAGTGGTGAAATGAATAGGGCCAACATCTAAAAAGGATCTGGAAGGTCGTACGTACAGAACCATTGGAGTAGGGAAGGGCAAACACAAAGGCAGGGGACCCAGAGCCTAAAATTTCAGGTGCTAAAACCAGCTCTGGCTCTCCTGTTAACCAGCTGTGTGACCCTGGGTGAGTTACTCACCCTCTCTGATCATAATGATAACAGCAGCCCATATTTATTGAGTGTCCTATTTACTCCATATATTGTGTTCTTAACCACTGGATAAACATCCTCCCTCTTCATATGCTTTAAAGCAAAGATCTTTCTTTTCTTTTACATAAGATTAAATCAGACAATTCAAAAAAAAAATGCCAATAATGACAATAACAATTTTCTCCAGAGCTATTGTGAAGACCAGTGAGATTATGCCCCTTGGCAAGCTATAACACATTTAATGGAAGGAAATCACATTTAATGGGCCACCATTTTACATCCAGAACTTTAAAAGGACCTGGAGCTGCCAAGCTGCACCCCCAAGCTCCCTTCCTGCAATGTACACCCACCAAGTGAGGCCAGCCCCACTGGTGTTAGCATTAGGTAACAGGTTCCTCCTCTAAGCCTACAGTCAAGAAGCGCTCCCTAGAAGACACAGAGTCATTCATTAGCCTGCTTAGTCTGTGGGAGGGGGAGGGGAGTTTTCCTCAATGAAAGTCAGCCCTGAGCGGAGCCAGGGGCATTACTGTGCAGGGCACCGTGAGACAGGTCTTCACATGCTCACCCAGTGGACGGCTTCTCCAGCACTCCGTGGTCAGGTCTCAGTGTGAGAATCAGGATGCCAAAAAAGAACATTGTTCTTACAAGCAGGAGAGAGACATGTTTAGCCCAGGGTTAGACAGCCCAGCACCTGACTCTGTACCATCAGACAGCCAAAGTTCTAAGCAGATCCAACCAATAGTGGTGAGCACCAGCCCACATGGCTCAAGGAGGGTTCCAGAGGAACAGGGACCTTCCCGGAGATTGCAGTCCAGGTAGTAGGGCAGGGATGAGGAGAGAGGAGGCAGTCAACATATTTTCAGATCACAAGCTGTATGTGCTAAGTGCTATGATACAGGCACCACCAAAATTGATGGAAACTCTAAGGGAGCTCTGGAATTCTACCTGGGAAGAATGGAGACAGACCTCAAGAACTTCTAGAAAGAGGCAACATTTGAGTAGGACCATGCCAGGTGGAAATAGGTAAGAGGGACACTCAGGGTGAAAGACTGGCCTGAACAAAGGAGTAATGGTAAGTGGATACACAGTGCGTGTCACAGGGCAGTCACTTGAGGCTCTGCTACTTCTACCATTGAGAAACAGAGGGTTTTGGTCCTCTCCTGGAAGGAGAACTGGGGATGTCTCAGATCTTTCTCTCTACCCACTTAGGAGTAATAGATTTGATCCAGGAGGTTGAAGAGCCACCTCATGTCATCATTATTCAAAGGGCACACATGGGGAAGAGCAAGAAAGAACAGCATCTTCCAGGGATGAGTAAAAATGTGCTTCTTGGACCTCCCTTTACCTGCCTCTGCCCCGGGCACCAGGCTTCACTCCTGCAGGCTCAAGCAGGCCTCTGTCTGCTTTGCCAGCTTCTCCATCTGTCTCAATGTCAGTGAGTCCACAGCCCACATTTGGGGTAAAAGACCCAAGAGTAGCCACATTCTTGTGGCTTGTCTAGCTCTACCCTAGTGACACTGATGCTACTTTCATCTTTTTTATTTTATTTTACTTTTTTGAAATAGAGTCTTGCTCTGTCACCTGGGCCAGATTGCCATGGTTCATAGCACTCTCAAAATCCTGGGCTCAGGCTGGGTTCAGCAGCTCACGCCTGTAATCCTAGCACTCTGTGAGGCTGAAGCAGGTGGACTGATTGAGCTCACAAGTTCAAAACCAGCCTGAGCAAGAGTGATACCCCTGTCTCTACTGAAAATAGAAAAACTGAGGCAAGAGGATCGCTTGAGCCCAAGAGTTGGAGGTTGCTGTAAGCTATGATGCCGCAGCATTCTACCCAGGGTGACAGTTACAGACTCTGTCTCCAAAAAAAATCACTCTTGGGCTCAAGTGATCCTCCTGCCTCAGCCTCCTGAGTAGGCATGTGCCACCACAATGCCCAGCTATTTTTTCTATTTTGAGTCTGACTCTTACTCAGGCTGGTCTCAAACTCCAAGCCTTCACCTCCCAGAGTGCTAGGATTACAGTCATGAGCCACCTCACCTGGCCCAATACTGCTTTTATTTCTTCCCTAAATCTTTGTGTTTGTCTTCAAATGAATCCAGCCTGGAGAAAAGTAGGAGCCAGGGACTGGCAGTCCCAAACTCTCACCGTGGGCTGTAGGATAAGTGCATGGTTTGGAGTGTCTAAATCATAGGGCATGGTACAGAATCTGGGAGACAAGGCTGGAAAGGCAGACTTGTTTCTTAATCAGGAAGGAGAAACACAAATTGTCACACAATTTCAGTACTCTTTCCCCTATACCAAATGTCAAATCCCTCTGAAGTTTTAAATGCATCCTCCCTCTAGGGAAATGGGGATCCATTCTTGAGGGTGCCTGCCTGTCAGTCTGTGTGTTGTCACTTGCACCCAAAGCACGTTCTATGTTCTGAGTTCTAATATTCCACAACCTACTTCCCCACCTACATCAATACCATATATGAGCCTGAGAGTGAAGAAAGAATGGAGGGTGTTTATACGAGCAACTGGAGGGAGGGTGAATGGATGGACAGATGGCCACGGGACAGCAATCTCCAGTTACATTATCTATCGCCAAAGTGATAATTGTGTGTAGCATGTATTGATTAAACACCTACAACATGCAGAACTCTGTAACAGGAGCCAAGGAAACTATACAGGGGGTTAAACAAAGTGCATCCATTTGAAGAGTTTATCATATAGCAAGAGAGATGAGATTTGTATAAAATAATTATAATACAAGGTTAGAGGAAATTAGATGGTTAGTCCAAGTGATGTAAAGTTCTGTGGGTATGCAAAGGAGAGAGTAGTTTCTTTGGCAAGAGAATTTAGAGAAAATTTTCAGGAAGAGATGAGCTTGAAACTGATGCCCAAACTTTAGGTAGGATACGAAAATACAGAGAAGGAAGGAGTGTCTTCTAGAGGAGCGTCCTAGGCAAGACCAAGGGCATAAGAAATTATGGGGCAAATACGTGTACATTTGAGGAAGAGCAGGAATATATATATATATATATACATGAAAGCAGATCTTGCAAGATCTTGAGTGTCAAACCATGGTGCTTGACTGGTGCAGAGCGGAATCTCAGTGCACTTGCTCAAAGCAGCGCCCCCTAGAGGAATGGAGGAGAGGTGGCACCTTGGCTTGGTCTCCCAGAAACAAGGCTTCACTCATGCAAGAAAGATGCTGAGTGACTGGTGAGCCAGAGGATGGTTTTGAAGACCATGATGTGCCTCTGCCTCCTTCCTTTTCCTGCCAGAAGCAGGACCCAAGGCAGCTCTGAGGATCACAGGTGGAACCTTCTTGTCTGGGCCTCTTATTTCTATTATTAAAGCCACTTAATGCCTAATTACTCAACCAGCCACAAGGCCTTCGGAGAGCTCCTTGCCGGAGAGCAGTCGGATTTGTCAGACATTTCCAAAAAGCACACAACTCTCTTGGAGGTCTCAGAATAGCTATGTCAGTGGCCCTAATGGAACATAATTTCCTGTAAAGGAAAACTAATTTAATATTTTCAGGTATTATGTAACCAAGTGCCCGCAGAGAGAGGAAAGACAACTGCTAACGAGAAGCAATCAGAGAGCACGTACCCCTGTGGAATCGGAAAGCCTGCAGGTCTTTTTAATGCTGCCAAGGAGACCCATGGGAGTGGCTGATCGAGAGACAGGGGTAGGATGGTGTAATGGGGAAGAGTGTGGGTTCTGAGCCAGGCCAGACTGAGGTCTGCCACTTACCAGCTGTGAGGCCTTGGGCACAAAATCTAACATCTCTGAACCATGCTCAAGTTTCATCGTCAGCAAAATGAGAATGATAAAATAAGCCTAACTCATTTGATTGTTGCGAAGAATAAGTGGAAAAATTTATGGGAAGAGAGCATAGCATAGTGTCGAGCACTTAAAAAATATTCAATAAATGGTTGTTACGATTACACCTGCTCTTACTATTGATCAGAGTAGAGTTAAGTAAAACTTACTTCCCTCTCACTCCTCACTTTGGAAGAAGGTTTGGGGTCAGGACACCAATCATGAAAACCTTCTGGAGTAAACAATAGACAGAAAGAACAAGCAAACCAGCCATCTCGTGCCCAGGCTGTGGATTGCAATGGCCTCCTTATTCCCCTGTCCAATGCCACAACCACCTCCTGAAGGCTGCCTTCTCTATTATAGTCAAAAGGAGAAACAGAATTTCTCAGAATCTAAAACATTCAAATCCAAACTCCCCATCCTGGCATCCAAGGCCCTGCACGATTTGGCCCCAGGCTTGTCTCCCCCAGAGCTCCTGATTTTCCCACACACTACTTTTTGGCCATTTCTCTGGTAACCACTCCTCCCTCTCTCACATGTAGCAGCTAACCTCGTAAATCATAGCCATTTTTTCCCTAGCAAGTCAGACATGGCTTTCTCAGAATCATTCCCAACATAATGCTGTAGGCAGCCACCACCAACCAGTCATATTTAGGTCAAAAATATTAAATCCATTTGCCTTCCTAATCTAGAATAGCCTGAGTCTTGGCCAACCTGGTTCAGTTTTGGCCTGAGTCCCAAGAGACTCCTGGAAACCAACTTAACTAAGCTCTCCCAATTGATCATGTGGCTTTGAGCATCTCCTGAGACACAGAAACCTCCTTTTTACCAAAGCAGCCCTCCCATTTGTACCTATACCAAACTCTGGGGCCCTAAACCCTTACTCCTGTGACACAGCTTTGCTCTATGGCATGTAACAGTTAGTCCCTAAAGCCAAATAGTGTTAGCTGCCCCTTCTCACACCAGTCAGCTACACCTAGATGTTTTTTATGCCCTTAGAGATCTTGTGTGTACGTCCTCCCTAACATGTAAAAATTTTCTTTTTCTTTAAGCTCTCAGTGAACCAAGGAATGTTGTTTCTACCACCAGCAGCAGGTTTTTCCCCTAAAGATAGATCCTCCAACTCAGCACCTCTTTAACCCCTTCTCCTCCCCACCCCCAAGATAAAATCATTGAGTTCTTGAAGCTTTCTGAACCAGTGTACTCTCCTGACACATCCAAATCCAGGGTCAGACAGTTCCTACAGACTTATCAAGGTTTCTCTAGCTCTGCTGAGATAATGAGGAGGTGTTTTAGCTGAACTCCTACTTCAGACACGCCCTAGGCTGCCCAGAAACCAGCCAAAGAGAGTTCAGGGTCCAATCCAGCAAGGCTAAACCACAGCTTCTAAGGCAGGAGTTCTCAATCCCTGGAGAGTATTTAAAAGATACCAATATCTGGGCCCATCCCTCAGAAATTCTAATTCAGATGCTCTGATGTGAAGCATATGCTTTGGCTTTTTTTTTTTTTTTTTAAGCTCCCCAGTTGATTCTAATGTGTTAGGCTGAATTGAGACCTGCCAATGACAGGTGACAGTGGAAGGCCCTATAGGAGAATCCTCTGGAAAATGGTCCCCACTGGATATAAAGGATCAAGCTACTGTCCTGACACAACATAGGAAGATTTAAAGAGGATCCAGAAAGACCTGGAAGGGCCTAGTCAACCCAGTAGGAGCCCAGAGATAAAGTTCCGTTTAAGCCTGTATTCATTCATTCAGGCCTACATCATCCATTCATTCATGCAGGTACTCATGCATCCATAAATATTAAGGTCTTATGATGTGCCTGGCATGGTACGAGAACTCAGGTGATGGCTCCAGCTGAAATAACTCAGCATCTGAATCATGATCCCAAGTTAGGGACCAGTAGAAGTAGTTTCTGAACCCAAGCTGAGAATTCCAGCAATTTCCCCTTAATTCTGGTACCTCAAAGGCAACGACTGACGAATGATAATAATTTGTATTTTCTCTAGGCTTTTAATTGAATAAGAAATCATTGAGTTTTTTATGTTTGAGGGAATCATGCTCTGCTTCATTTACTATTTTGCAACAAAAGTTTTGTTACATCCAACTTACAGGTGAAAAGATAAAGTTGAAAGAATGGAAGGAACTTAACCAAGACCGCGCAACTTTTAGGGAGTTGAACTGAGATCTGACCCCAACATCTGTGTTTACTCCATCCTAGTATATTACATCAGTCACACCATTGCTCACTGACTCAACCAAAACCCACCAAAGTTTACTGAGCACCTTCTCACAACAGACATCAAACGAATGATCAAAACCAGCCTGTGAGGTGGTTTTCTCTTTTACCACTCTACAATAGGATCATCAAACTTCCGTAAGGAGCCATGTTGTAATGACTGTGGCTTCATGACCTATAGGGCCTTGATAATGCCTAGGCAAGCACTGATGATGAGAAAGTTCCAATAAAACTTTATTTTTTATACAAAAAGTTGTAGGCTAGATTTGACCCATGGACTCTATATTCTAGAGAAAAAAGAAAAATTACAAATAATTACCAGGGACTTAGAGTGGGAAGGACACAGGACCCGTGCCGGAGGTCAGGCGACTTCTCAGCAATGAGACAGCTTCAATGCACGTGAGTAGGACTCGCTCACCCATTCCCCACTCCTCACCACGCTGCCTCCCAAGACACCCGAAGGACTCATTCTTTCATCATTTAATCTCCTTCAATCCTCTAAGCTTTATCTGCTCCGATTAAGGCGAGCTTACGGTGCTCAAGATGCATTATTGCTTTTGACTATTCTCTCTCAAGAACATAAGAATAAATCAATCTTTCTGTCTTAATAAGTTGATAATTATTGAACAATATTTAATGTGCTCAGTGCCATCCTTGATGTTCAGGCTTCAGTCAGAAAACAATTCCCTGGCCTTCGCGCTCTCAAACATTAGGCCTCTGCATTTGTTTTTCTTTGCTCTTATTGTGCTTTTTTTTTTTCAATTGAATAGCAATTCATTCTGCTTTTGTCAACTATTCTCTCTCTCTCACTGAATTCTGTGTTTGTTAACAGGTGATCCCTTTCTGCTCACCTGGCTTTTTTTTGCCAATATTTGCACTTGCTCATCACTTTGCAGCCCTCTATTTACTTTGTAAAAGACCCCAGGGCTCTGAGATCTCAGAAGGCAGCTGTCTAACCCATCCCCCTTCTCCAAGCAAGACATCATTCATGTATTTACTCGTTTAGTAAATATTGATCGAGCATAACTAGGCCTGGGTGATAGAACGGTGGTCAACACAGACACAGTCCTGGGCCTCATGGAGCCTATGATGTAGTGGGAGAGATCAATACTAATCAAATAATTACAAAATATACAGTCTCAGCCTGTGAGGCTGAGCAGCAGAGGGGGCCTCATTTATCTTGACGGTGAGATCATTAGGCAGGGGTCAGAGAGATGGCCCATTAAGGTGTAGGAGCAGAGTAGAGACAGAAGATTGGAAGAGGCCTCCCTACTAGAGGGACACAGAGGAGGAAGGCTCTTTACCCAAGCCATCCCCCTACCTGCTGTGTAAGTCTCTGTAAAGGAAACACAGCTACTCAAGTTATCCAGTTTAGGTGATCAGTTAACAGCCTCATTGGTTAGAGGCTTTACTTTGCTTTACTTTGTAACAACTTCTGAAGATAAAAGAATTGCCAGCATTAGAACCGTTCCCGAGCAAGGTGCCTACAGAAGGAGGGAGACTTGCCTGCGGCCAGTGTTGTAGGCAGAGCCGGGGCTCGGCGGGAGACTCCTGGCTCCCATGCCGGGTTCTTTCCCCTGCTTTGGGTTAAGTTCCATGACCATGCAGCTTACTGAAGACAGGATGTGCCTGTCCTCATCATAGGCCAGCAGTATTAACAGTAGTAACAATAATGGCTACCTCTTGTTAAGATTTGTCCCTGCTCAAGTTACAGTTAAGCATTTTACACTCACTAGATTTTTTAAATTCATCCCAGTAACCCGGTGGTACAAGGCCTGATACCGGTCCCGTCTTCCTCCCCGTGTCCATCTCAGCTGGCTGAGGCCTGTATTCAGGGGGACTTCAGGCCAGAGAACCAAAGGGAATCCGCCCCACAGCCTGACTTCCCTCTCCGTACCACGGCAGGCAGAACACAATCGGCCATTTAGCCACCGCATACTAATCAGTCTCCAGAAATAGATGCATTAGGGGCGAAAACATTTACTGGCAACACTATCTGGCTTCAATCTTTCACCTTCGCTGGGTAATGAGATGAGCTAGAACATTAAAACCAACAAACAGCCTTTGGTGTTTACAGCAAATGTTTGCAAGAGCGCGGGAGCCAGAGGTGCACTGGGGAACATCTGGATTTCTGGAAACTGTGTGATTACACAGATGTGTTAGATTCATCAAGCTATAAAAATATCCTGTGCTATATGTCAGGGAAGAAAAACAACCTCCCAAAACAGATTTGGTACAAATTATCAATCATAGCAATGACACCAAAGGAGGACTGATGTGACTGCTGGCTCTGGGGAGACCCTCAAAACCTGGGTGCTTCAGAGAGTGGTTCTTGTCATTTGGTGTGTGTTGGGGGTGCTGAGGATGCCAGGGATGGTGTTAACCTACTGATTCATGTCCCATAACCCTCTTGGACAATGAATAACTATGTCATTGTTTGCATTGAGACCCTTCTTTTCTTAAATACCTCAGAGTCTCTACATTGCACACAAATATCTTCCACTGACTTATAAAGCGCTGTGTATTATCCCCAAAAACACTTTTCCAGGCTCATCTTCTGCAGCCACCCCTTCTACCAAATTAAGACTCATCCTGTTCCCCTAGACATGTCATTTGTTTTCACACAAACCCATGAAGCCCCATGTCTGACTTAGTCTCCTCAAATGTTGTTTTGCTTTTTAATTCTTTTTAATTTCAGACTAATATGAGGATACAAACAATTAGGTTAGAACGTTTGCATTTGTTAGGTGAGGTCCCTGTTGTGGTTGTGTCTTGCACCCAGGAGGTGCGCCGTATACCCTTACATCGTGCCCATTAGATAGGAACAAACCAATCCCTCTCTTTCCTGCCCCCTCCTTCTCCCTTCTCCTTCCTCCCCCCACCTTGAAGTGAACTGAGTTTTTCTCTTGTGTGAGCAAGTATTAGTTTATCTACTGGCGTCATATTAATATTAAGTACATTGGATACTTGCTTTTCCATTCCACATAAGAAGAATGTGTTTCAATTCCATCCAGGTTATTACAAAAGATGTAAATTCTCCATCTTTTTATAGCTGAACAGTATTCCATGGTGTACTTGTACCAAAGTTTGTTAATCCATTCCTGCGCTGATGGGTGCTTGGATTGTTTCCACATCTTGGTGACTGTAAATTGAGCTGTGATAAACAATCTAATGCAAATGTCCTTATGATAAAATGATTTTTTTCCTTCTGAGTAGATGCCTAGTAATGGGATCACAGGATCAAATAGGGAGGCCTAATTTGAGTCCTTTGAGGTTTCTCCAGACTTCTCTCCAAAGATATTTTATTAGTTTGCAGTCCCACCAACAGTGTAAAAGTGTTCTCCTCACTCCACATCCTCGCCAGCATCTGCAACTTTGAGACTTTGTGATGTGGGCTAATCTTATGGGGGTTAGGCAATTTCTCAGGGTGGTTTTATACTTCTATAATTTTTTGAACAGTAAGCAAATGAGTAAGTGAATACAGTGTATCTGGGCCTTTGCATATGCCTGTGCCCCCATGCCCATGCCTGGACACCCCCTGAGGCCCTGAGTTCATGATAACTCCTCTTCCTCCCCTAGCCTGATTCCAGGAGGCAGCTCCTCTAGAGAGCTCCCCTCTACCCCTCCCTCCTGCTAAGGAGCTTTCCTGCCCCCATAGATCTGCACAAACCTTTAGTTTATCCCAGAGAACTTTGTCCTTCTAACTGTGTCTGTACTACTCACTGTTCTAAACCCTTTTCAAAGCTGGAAACACTGTCTTTCTCATTTCCGCAGCCCTGATGCCCAGCACTATATTCAACATAAAGTAGCATGGTGACACTAAGTGACACTAGGTGAGCAGCCACTGGAAAGCTCTCCAAGAATGAAGAATTCTTTTTTTTTTTTTTTTTTTTTTTTTTGAGACGGAGCCTCAAGCTATCCCCCTGGGTAGAGTGCCATGGCATCACAGCTCATAGCAACCTCCAACTCCTGGGCTCAAGCGAGTCTCCCGCCTCCGCCTCCCAAGTATCTGGGACCACAGGCGCCCGCCAC
>CAUYQV010049634.1:0-23151 GCA_963574575.1 Galagoides demidoff | reverse complement strand
CCTCTTAGCAGTGCCTTGCAGAGAAAAACTTTATCAATTTTTTGTTTGATAGCCTATGTCTAGTGTCAGTGAGACTATAGGCAAAATGAATAACACCTGTTGTACCCAAAAATTCTCCCAGGTTACCTCCAGCAAACAGTCTGAGACACACTCTGACGTAAGAAGCAAGAGGTGAGTTTTATTCAGGCCCCAGGAAGCCCGGACTCTCCTGGCACGCAAGCCAAGGACGAGCCTTCAGGCCCGGGCCATGCCCGAGCCTGGACTCTCCTGGCATACACACTGAGGAAGAGCCTCGAACCCGGCATGGAGGAAGTTTTTATGGGGTACAGAAAGCAAGAAGGGTAGGAGGGTACGAGTACACTTTTCATTAGTGGTTAGTGATTTCACTAGTAAAGAAGGATTTGGATTGGTACAGGGGATTTCTTGACTGGGGCTAGAGGTAGTGTAGCCTAATTAGGTAGTTGAAGGAGAATACCTGAATTTCAGTAGGAACCTATTACCTATTATGGGAGCTGTTCAAGGGACTGAAACTCATTACCTATTATGGTGGTATGGCAGCTGTATGCCTAAGGAGTCTCAATCAGCGGCTTAATGGCTGAGCAGCAGGTGTGGGGGAGGCAGCAGGGAGTGGCCCTGCGGTTTAACAGAGTTTATGCAGTAAATGACAAAATGGCGCTGGTCTGGCCCTTTCAACACAAAGTTCTGTTCCATTACATGGCATTCTGATTGGCCATTCTACTTCATAGTTTGATATTTTAGTTTACATCATTAGTGTAAAATTAATTTGTGTGATTATCACACCAATTAAATAAAGGATGTTTCCTTCTGCAGGAGTTAAGCTTTTCCTGCATCTCTTCCATAGAAAAAGAGTTGTAGGCCTTGGGCCTAAGCTGTCTTGTGCTATTCCTGCCTCAGCCCATTTTCTTGATAAGTCTAAACCAAAGAAATGTGCTTTCCCTGGACTTAAACTTTGGCCATCTTTTCTGTGAACTGAGAATGGAAAATGTTTCTTACGAGAACATCTGCCTCTCTTGCCACAACAGATTCTCTGCCACATCCCACATCACTTTCCCTCCTGGCTGACCTACCTACCCTTGCTACTCTCCGATAACAGCCAGAAGCCTACAGCAATCTCATTTTAGGAGCAACCCTATACTGTTAATTGTGAATAAAGTTTTCTCATCTGTTTCTTGCTGGTCTTACCCTAGAACTCTCAGCATTTCCTTCCTTCCACACATATTTCTTTTCCCATAGTCACTAGGTATAAAATGGACATAAGTTCCTTTCTCAAGGAGCTCAAATTCATTCTCTTAGTTTCTTCTCTCCTTCATCATTGGGTGGCTATTTCTTATGTCAATTAAAACCTTTATTCTTCTCAGGTGGTACCAAGAGAAGTCAGCAAAGGATGACAAAACACAATTCTTATCAAGTGAGGTGACAGTAACAAGGCTAAGTAAACTGTTCTATCACAACCTCCGAGGTTAGAAACAGAAATTTTTTCCTAGCATATTCTGTAATATTCATTTTCTGATTTGCTATTATAGCATGACCTACTAACTGTATTTTTATATTCTAAATTTCCTTTTTTCTGATTTCTAAATTAATAAATAAATTTTGATATTTTAATTTTTTTCTGATGAATAGTGAAAAATGAAAGCACTTTTCTTATTAAGTATACATTTACGTATAATATACATGACATAAAAATGTATTCTCAAAATAGGTATGATTTCACATGTACAAATAAAATCTACTAAAAATACATGCACAATATGTATAGTACATACAGTATCACACGTGGTATAGTACAGAGTTTAAAAACTTAAACTTCTTGCGTTGAAATTCTAGTATGTATTAGTTCTGTGACCTTGATGAGTTACATAACCTCTCTGTGCCTCAGTTTTTCAGTGAAGAAAATGACAGCACTTACCTCATAAGATTGTTGTGAGGGTTAAACACATAAACTCTCTATAATGTCAGGTGTATAGACAATGCTCAATAAATAATAATAATTATTATCATATTTCTACAAAGCTAAGCTTTAATGAACAAAATCTTGTTAAACAAAGAAAAATACAAATGAAGTTTGTTTATGGAAAATACATAATAAGCATTACAGAAAATTGTGAGAAATAATTAAATATATTATAACATCTTCTCTAGCACAGGAAAGAAAAATGAGATTAGAAATAAGAAAACATAAGATGCTTGCCAGAAGCTGGGCATGGTGGCTCACGCTTGTAATACTAGCACTCTGGGAGGCTGAAGTGGGTGGATTGCTTGGGCTCAGGAGTTCAAGACCAGCCTGAGCAAAGTTAAGACCCTGTCTCTATTAAACATAGAGAAACTGAGGCAAGAGGATCGCTTGAGCCCAAATTGGATGTTGGAGGTTGCTATGAGCTACAGTGCCACGGCACACTACCCAAGGCGACAGCTTGAGACTCTGTCTCCAAAAAAAAAAAAAAAAAGATTCTTTACAGAAAGTTTTTTCTAAGGCCTTTTTTGGTAAGCTTAGAATATATGTGTGACAGTGAAAGGAACAGATCCAAATAAGCTAATAAGCATGGGACTAACTAAGTACAATGTATGAATGATTTCATTTGGAAAGAAAAAAAAAACAAACACAAATTTACTACACAGTAAGACTGACCTGAGGGAAACACAATAAAACACTTCCACACAAGATACTGTTAAACTTGTAAGAAAACAGCCAGAACAGAATACACCTGATGAGCCCACAAAGAAGAAAAAGTAGATGTTGCTGACAAATAGTAGTCCTTACTTTGCTTTCAACATGTTTCACCTGTGCTGCACAGAATGATAATTTTGGTTCTATTGGAAAGTAATTATTTATTACAATTAGTCTAAAAAGCACGGTTTATAGGAAAAATTCTCTTATACTTTTTTTTTTAAGATAGAGTCTCACATTGTCACTCTGGGTAGAGTGCTGTGGCATCATAACTCACAGCAACCTCAAACTCTTGGGCTCAAGTGATTCTCTTGCCTCAGGCTCCAAAGTAGCTGGGACTATAAGCACCCAACAAAATGCCCAGCTATTTTTAGAGACATAAAAATGACATAAAAATGTGGTCTTGCTCTTGCTCAGGCTGGTCTTGAACTCCTGAGCTCAGGCAATCCACTCACCTTGGCCTCCCAGAGTTCTCTTATACTTTTGAATAATTAAAAATATAGTTCCTAAGTAATAGAGAAAAATACTAATTCAGAGGGATATTTACAGTGGTAGAAATCTTTAATTATTTAGAATAATTTATCAGTATCATTTTTGAAAATTTCAATCTGCAACACTATCCAATATAAACATATCCCAAGAAATTAAAATACAGAATCTTAAAATGAAAAGGAAACATAGTTGTAGAATTCTTGCTACTTAATTGAAATAAATTCTTTATTTTTTCTTTAAAACGTATCTTATAATTGCTATTTGTATATGTTCTGCATTAATTATGTACTTGATCAGAAATTACCTTGACTAAACCACCTGTATTTTATTGAAATGCTATGCCCACCATTTAAAGACTGTTTTTGTGTCATTTACTTCATTAGTCTCTCTATTGGACATGATCTTTTGCACCAATTGACCTGTACCAAGTACACATAGAAGACACCAAAGGCTAAATTCTTCTTTCCTGTGACCAGGGCAGAAACTACAAATCAATGTTCCTGGAAGATGCTAACAATTTAGGGTAGGATCTCAAGGAGAAGCTTAAGTTCTACTGTTGTCCTCACGTAACACTGTCAATAGGTTCTTGAAATCTGCAACTTTAAGCAAAACAATATATGTAGTCCAGCAGGTTCTCAAATAATGTCATTTTGTTATGAAGTCGATGACAAAACAAAACCTGGTTTCATTATATGTCGTTTCACTTAAAGTCACAGTTTCCAAGAATCTCTTGACAACTTTTAACTGAGGACTTACTTGTACCTTGCTATGGCAGTCCTAGGAAACAAATACAAGTAGAGTTACAGAAGAAATAACTTCAAAGAATTTAGATGGCAACTAAAAGCAATTTAATCTACATGGATCTTTTTTTGTAGGATAGAAGTTGCAGAAAGGGCATAAAGAATAAATTAGATAAAAGTAAGCATTGATGTAAGTTTATGAAATGGTGAATTGTACTGTAGTTGCATAAGAAAATATCCTTAATCTCAGGAGGTACAAGCTAAAGTATTGAGGGGTAAAAGATCATGAAGCATCCTTATGAGTAAGTTATCCTTATGAATGAGTAATAATATTTGTTTGTATATACATTATGTGTGTACATAAACACAGAGACACACACAGGCAGAGAGAGAAAAAAACGAGAAAAGGATGGAAGAAGAGAGAAACTCACATAAAGGAGGGGGGCAAAATGTTAACATTTGTGAATCTGGGTAAGGGGTATGAGAAATTTGTGTGCCACTTTTTATATTTGCAAGTTTTTTTTAAAGTATGAAGTTGTTCTTAAAACATACGAGTTAAAAACCCTTATTTTAAAAATAATGCCTAAGGTTATTATTATAAATAAAATATTTTTAGCAAGGTATAAATATATAAACAAAAAATATCAAAATATAAAATGAAAGAAAGAGACAAGAAACAAAAATTCAGGAACTGAGCTAGCTATAGAAATACTAATTCCCTCCTAAAACTTGAGATATAAATTTCCATGTAAAATGAAAATTAGGTACTACAATTATAGAATTAAATAAAAAATATTATTTAATATTATAATAATGTTTGCAAACTAAATTTACGTTGGCTTAAAAATAAGAATCAGAATATCTATTTTTAGGCCTGGAATGGCAGGTCATAGCTATAATCCTAGCACCCTGGGAGGCTGAGGCAGGTGGATCGCCTGAGCTCAGAAGTTTGAGACCAACATGAGCAAAAGCAAGACCTAGTCTCGACTAAAAACAGAAAAAACTAGCCAGGGATTGTGGTAGTTGCCTGTAGGCCCAGCTACTAGGGAGACTGAGGCAAGAAGGATTACTTGAGCCCAGGAGTTTGAGGTTATAAGCTATGATGCCATTGCATTCTACCCAGGACAACTGAATAAGACTCTGTCTCAAAAAAAAAAAGAAAAAACATCTATTTTTGGCCAGGTTCAGTGGCTCACACCTGTAATCCTAGCTCTCAGGGGGGCCAACGAGGGAGGATCACTTGCGGTCAGAAGTTCTAGATCAGCCAGAACAAAGTGAGACTCTGTCTCTACTACTAATGGAAAAATTAGCCAGGCATGGTGCCACATACCTGTAGTCCCAGCTACTGAGAAAACTGAGGCAGGAGGGTCACTTGAACCCAGGAGTTTGAGATTGCTGTGAGATAGGCTTAGGCCATGGGACCCTAGCCTGGGCAATAGAGCAAGATTGTGTTTCCAGGAAAAAAAAAGAATATCTTTTTTTTTTTTTTAAATAGAAAGTATCTTAAGACTTACTTAGAATACTATTAATGGAGGGCAAAACCCCTACATTTTCATATTTATATAATACTTACACAACTACTGTTTCTAGAATTGTACTTATTTTTATATCCTTTCTAAAGTTTCTTCATTTTCTAATGATAAGTCTAAAATACAGGTGAAAAGAAACAACCAGACCATAAAAGATAAGTCATGGCACATGACAATCCTCTTCTTCTTTTTTCTTTTTGTGGAGAAAAGGTCACTCTCTGGTTACCACAATCAAGGAATTTGCCTGTATACACAAAATTCTTTGTTGAAAAAAAATTTGTTGGATATACACCAGTTACCAGCGAATCAAACAGACATAAATACCACAGTAAGCAGTCATTTACTGGGTAACCCTGTGCAGAGATGCATGAAAGCATCCAGAGGCAGAACAAAATCCACAGCAGAGACGCTGCTTTTCAGATATAGTGCCACTGCAGGTGACATGGCCCAGTGCCAGAAACAAAGGCAGGAAGAGATTAAAGGCAACTTCTTCCCAGCACCACAGAGCACTACTGAAAGCAACAGCGGTAGCAAGATGAAGTCAGGAAGCAAGTGTTCCTCCATGAATTCAGCTTCTAGTCTCATTGTGAGCCCACCAGTCTCATGTCTCTCCTAGAGCCATTATTATTAGCCCCTGGCAGAAATGACGACTTGCTGCATCTAACTAGCAGCATACTACTATGATAATTTATACTAAGATTAAAAATGAAAACTTAAATAGTCAACTTTCTAGCCATCTTTTTCTTTTTGTATTGTAAACAATGTCTTCTTCTTTTTCTTCCTCTTTTTTAAATTTCAAACCTCTAGAGAAATTAAACTGCTCTGGACATTACTAGTTACTACAAATGAAGTTTTGTGTATTTCTTTCTCCTGAATCAGTGCATCAAGGAAGGTACTTTAAGACTTAAAAGAAAAAAATTATGAAATTAAGAGATTATGAGTCAGGCATGGTGGCTCATGGCTATAATCTCAGCAGTTTGGGAGACCAAAGTGGAGGACTGCTTGAGCCCAGGAGCTCGAGACCAGCCTGAGTAACATAGTGAGACCTTGTCTTTACAGAAAATAGAAAAATTAGGTGAGAGTGGTGGTGTGTGCCTGTAGTCTCAGCTACTCCAGAGTCTGAGGCAGGAGTACTGTTTGAGCCCAGGAGTTCAAGGCTACAGTGAGCTGTGATCATGCACTCTAGCCTGGGCAACAAGGCGACAGTGTCTCAGAAAAAAAAAAAAGCAAACAAGCAAGCAAGAAACATTACTCTGAAATGGATTAGGTCAGCCATCTGTAGAATAATATCCCAAGCAATAATTTGGGAAAAATATCCAAATTCCAATCACAGTGATTGGGATGAGCTTTTATGACACTATTAATGTATTTAAGACTGTTATGCCCTTCTACAAACAGTATTTCAAGAGTAATTTTCCTGCTAGAGCTGCTTACCAGGTTGCTGCTTTATCCAAAGGAGCCAGAATTGAAATTGAAGCAGTAGCTGTCCAAGGACCTCTCACAACAGCATGACTATAAGTGGGCCCAGTGTGTAGTACAGAATTTTTAACATCTCAATTGTTACAACTGATGTAACATCGTAATTAACATCTTAATTTTTACAATTGAGGAAAGTATAAGCTTGACTAAAATATCTGAAGTGATTATGGAAATACCATATAATAGGGGCAGTTGAATATGAATTGAAGATTGGATAATGAATCCAGTTATTGATGTAAATTACACTTACATACACCTATATTACTGAAAGTAGGAAAGGGATACTCTAACTACATAGTTACTCAAATAAGTAAAAGTAAAGGGAAATAACAGGAAAAATGAGATATCCCTGAGAAATAACCAGAAGCATAAGGAATCAAACTAATGATGTGAAATAATTAGTTCTCATGTCAGATTTGTGATTTACTTGAGTAAAATTAAAGTATTAAAATTTGAATGGTAGAGGTCTAGGAGAAAAAAGTGGACCAAAATTTTAGATAGATGATATTTTTATAATGAAATAGAATAGACATGCAGATTTAAAAAAAAAAAAAGTTCAGAATTCTCCACTTAAGAGGTAAAGAAATGTGTAATTCAGTTCACAAAAGTATTTTTTTCCCAAGGGATGTGGTGAAAAGATTAGTATAGTATTTATAAGTATAAACTTCAATTCTATGGAACTTTTAATGTATGGGAATTATTACTCCATTCCTAGATGATGCTGAGTATCTTTTTTTTTTTGGTAGCCAGGGCTGGGTTTGAACCCACCACCTTTGGCATATGGGGGCGGCACCTTACTCCTTGAGCCACAGGCGCTGCCCAGATGCTGAGTATCTTGAGGCACTCTTCCATTTACTTTGGAATGTATGTACTAAGGTAAAAGTAGCAAATAAAAGTAATAGAGATTTTTCATCTTTATTCTCTTAACTTCTTGAGAAGATATAAGACCATGTAAAGCAATACTTAGAACACTATGTATGGGTTTATAACACAAATATAATATATATGGAAATAATAGCACAAAATGGGGAGAACGAATGGAGCTGCATTAGAACAATATTATACAATAGTTCTAGAATTATACTTTACTGGAACTGAGTTAGTATTAATCTGAAATAGACTGTAACAATTGAAAATTCATATTCTAGTCCCTAGAGCAATGACTAAGAAAATAACTAAAAGAAATAGACAGTAAAAAGGTTTTTCATGAAAATAAATGCTATACTAAAAAATCTAATACAAAAAGAGATAATAAAAGAGGAACACAGAAATGAAAAGACTCAAGACTAAAATCATACTTAAGAAAATGGGAGATAGGAATCCAAATGCACCAGTAATAGCATTAAATGTGAGTGGAATAAACACTTCAATCAAATGAGAGAAAGTTGTTAGTCTGAAAAATAACTGGATCCAGCTATATGCTACCCACATGCTATATGGACCAAATACACACTCTCTACAAAAGACACATTTTCAAATCAAAACCAAAAATAGGTTGAAAGTAAAAGAATGAGAAAAAGTATACCCTACGGATAGTCATTGTAAGAGAACTAGGGTAATTTTGCCAGTATCAGACAAAACACACTAAAAATTTGATAGAAACAAAGAAAGACAATTTATGACCAATAAAAAAAGGTTGATTCATCAGAAAGATATAACAATATGAGCTTATGTGCACTGTGGTAGGCTGAAAAATGTACCCTTCTACTCCCAGGAAGATATCAGGTCCCAATCCCTGGAACCTGTAAATATTACATTATATAGGAAAAGGTTCTTTACAGTGTGATTAACTTGAGGATTTTGAGATGGAAGATCACTCCAGATTATTAGGGAGAGCCCTAAATGTAATCAAATGTATCCTTATAGGATATAGCAGGGGAGACATTTGACAGAAGAGGAGAAGGCAATGCGAAGATATAAGCTGACATTCTCTGGAGGGTCAGGTTACTAATAAAAACAAAGCTGGAGGTATCATGCTACCAGACTTTAGGCCACAGTGATCAAAACAGCATGCTATTGGCACAAAGATAGAGATACTGGTATACGGAACAGAATAGAAAACCAAGAGATGAAACTAGCCTCATATTACCAGTGCTTATGGCTCAAAGGAGTAGGGTGCCAGCTCTGTATGCCAGAGGTGCGGGGTTCAAACCCAACCCTGGCCAAAAAAAAAATTCAAAAAAAATGTTGCCTGGTCAGCTCTCTTAAAAAACAGGTTTCTGAACGTCATTTCCCCACACTCTTTCCTTGACATGACATTCTTAGTCTCAACTATGCTGCCATCACTATAGAACTGTAACTTTTCCATTTAGAGGAAAAATTTTAAAAGATGGACCTAAATTCCCTCTGAGATGTAAGATCTATGAAGGTTTAAGTTGAATAGATTTAAATTTTAGCAATGAATAGACAAAAACAAAGTTGATAAATAAAATCTAATTTTTTTTCTGTCAGGCAGTAATGTAAAAGGAAACATCTCTTTTAATTTGTCTATATATTCTCTGATGACAATGGAAAGCAGACAACACACTAATTTTATTATTCTTTACCTCTCAAGTAGGTGACTATTTATGTCACTGTTATGAAATAGTAAGACAAAAGCTACAGAAAATACACAAAAGAAAACATAATTTTAACTGGTAACCTCAGGACAATTCATCAACAGAATGCTTCCTTTGCTAGATTCATGCTACCTCTAGGCCTTGAAAATCTTTCTATTTCGGCAAGTTATCAAAGAAAATGTAACCTCCAGAAGAGTACAGAAACTGTCTTATTCCCCAAGTCTAATGGCACTGATTATATGTAAATGAATAAATTACTGTTATTATAATTGAATAAATTATGTCTCCTTTGACAAAAACAAAGTGCTCCACTTTGTCAGCTTTTAGAAAAGGTCCTATCAATTGCGTAAATCCCACAATTATGAGGCTACAGAGAGTCCTAATCAAGCCACTGCACTCCAGCCTGAGCAATAGAGCAAGACCCTATCTTTTAAAACAGGAAAAGATCTATCATTAGTGTTCAGAGCAAGTTTTGTCTTTTATTCAACTTAAAACTTGAAAGTTATAAGTAGCAATGTAATACAGGACCAAAACACTGACGTTATATTCTAAGAAACAGATGATGAACATTCTGAACTCATAGGTACGAAAGCCTGTTTCTCATTTATATTTCTGAAGCAATATTTAGAATCAAAATGTTTTCCCCTGTCCAGGCAATATTAGGTAAAACAGACCTACATCAGCAATGTAATTAAGACTGCCTTGATTTTGCACTGACTTCGACTGTTCAAAACAAAGAAAATGTAATTTATTTGCCTGAAAAAATAGTCAAATTTAGGTGAGTTTCCCTTTTAAAATATGTAGGATATTATCTTTTGTACATAGGACCATCGCTTAGCCAACTTACCAATCCCACATTTAGATCTTCATTATTTCTAGAAAGGTCTGAGGATGAAAACAGTGAGATAAGACAGTAATTACAGTCCCTTAATACAAATTAAAAATGCAGAATTACTAGTTCACTATCAAAATCATGCTCCTAAAAATATCCTAACTCCTTGAATTAGAATTTAGACAACCAAATACTTAAGAAAAACATGCTGAGTATCTTAAAATGAGTATGTCAGTGAATTAATCCTGTGATTCCCTGCTACCAACTGAGTATTGTACAATCTGTTATTATTCACTGTCCTACAGATCATCTGTTCTTGATGTTGGTTTGTTCCAGGAAGAGAGACAGCTGCAACACTATATCCCTGTTCAACCTGAGGACCATCTGACTTTAATTGTAACACACAGCTTGATGTGGCTCTGGCTATGAGAAGCCAAAGTATCGTCTGCAATAATCTGGAAAAGCAGAAACCTGCCAACAGAGGGCTAAAAACAGGGACTTGTGCTGTCTGGCTGCCTGACGGGCTGCAGGAAATATGATTAATGAGTGAGGTATAATGATATCAGGAACCCGATTAGCACCACAAAAAGGTCACAGATCAAAGTAGTATGCATTTCATGAGCTACAATCATTGCATAAAATCTGTGGATTTGAAGAGGTAAACCAAAAAGAGGACAAGGAGGAAAGCCCTATGCAATACCGATCTAACCTGTACATAAGATTCTGCATTAACAACTTAATCACTTATAGAAAAGTACCATGAAATTATAAAATAAATCAATATAGAATGTACTATGAGAAAACTTTATTCACTATAAGTGTGTAATACATAAATATTTTTGAATAAGTGAGTTATTAAATTATTTCATAAAGGTACATATATAAAATCAAGTATGTTTTTCTAATTATACATTAAAATCATCAGTGACTTATTCAACTCTAAACTATATTTGCATTTGACTTGTAGTGAATTTCTATATAGAGTTTGGTTTGGGAATATAAGCTAATTCAGAGCATAAACTAGGAAGACATCATAAAACACAAGGAGTAAAATCCTTCGGAGGGGAAAAAAGTAATATTTTATAACAAAAGTACAGTTAATACTGTAAAATATTAGTTTGTATATAATTTCATAGTAAATGTCTAAGTTTGGAGAATAGGTACTCAAAATGCAAATATGGTAAAAACAATTTGGTGAACTGCAATCTTCTTTTCCTTGGTGCCCTTATAAACCCATCCAAAATAATTATTGTTTTTCTGAGATGAAGGTAATACAGATCAAGATGGGAAAAACTATAAGGAGAATAGTTTATCTCAATTTATACAATTGAATTTTTTAACTGTCAAAATATTCGTAATAACTTTAAATAACTTATTCAAATGTTTCTACCTTTAGACCTCCTTTAATGTGAAGTAAATAGACTAATAAACTTTTGTCTTATTAAAAATTACTAAATATAGCAATGATTAATGAAGAACTGGTTCCCTTGAGACTTAAAATTTTAAGTCATATTGAGAAAAAGTGTGTCAATAATAAAATGATCAGAACATGATTTTATTTTTTAAAAACATATACTTCAGGAATGGGGATGATACTTTATACTTTTATCATTATATAAATATTATTTTATATCTGAAAATTACTTAAAACATTTTTAAAATGGTGATTTAAAAGGCACCATTAATAAATGAAAAAACAAGACACAGACTAGTTGAAAAAATTTGTGAAACATGTTGCATATAAAACTTTCACGGTAAATATATAAAGATCATTTATAATTCAATAAGAAAAAACAAAGAACCCAATTAAAAATCAGGCAAAAGATTTGAATAGATAGTTCACTACAGAACATATACATGAAACTAACAAGTCTGTGAAAAGAGGGGTAACATTGTTCATCATTAAAATTAAAATAATAATGATATACATATTAGAATGGTTAAAATAAATAAGATTGACATTAGCAAGTCTTGGCAAGGTTATGGAAAAAGTGGAACTTTATATACTGTCAGTGAGAACACAAAACATTATAGTAAACATATTCTTATCATAGATTCAGGAATTCTACTCCTAGGAATCTACCCAAGAGACATGAAAACAGATGTCCATTCTAAGACTTAAAGGCTCACATGAGCCCAGGAGTTTGAGGTTGCTGTGAGCAATGATGCCACTGCACTGTAGTCTAGGGCAACAGAGTGAGACTCTGTTTCAAAAAAAAGAATTCATACTAAGACTTAATATGCAAATATTTATAACAGCCCCAAACTGGACAAAAAACAACTGTCCATTAACTAGTAAAAAAATAAACAAAATGTGGTATATCTATAAAATGGAATACTATGCAGCGATATAAAATCAATTACTGATTTATGCAACAATATGGATGAATCTCAAAAACCTGATGCTAAGTATAAGAAGCTAGGCCCAAATGATTACATATTGTATGACTCCATTAATATGCCCAGAGAAGTGAGATTATAGAAACAGAATCAGTGGTTGCCTACGGCTGGCAGTAGGAGCAGAGGCTGACTATAAAGAGGCGCAAGGAAACTTTATGGAGTGATTTAATTGTTATAAAGCCAAATTGTGATGGTTATACAACTGTATAAATTTACTAAAACTCATTGATTTGCATGCTTTTTAAAAGTTGAATTTTAAGGCCTATAAATTATACTTCAGTAAACCTATATTAAAAGGGCAGACAAGCACTGGAGGGAAAAAGAGTTGTAGTAAAAATGTACCTTTTATTCACTTCTGTAAGTCCCTGGGACAAAAAAAAACACACAACTATAGGCAAGTGCCACATTTAAAGACATCTCCTTCAAAATCTTTCAAAGCTAAGCTTTGCCTTGGTCTCTCACTTTAATCACAGAAACCTAGCATCTTTAAAAATTCTTGAGGTAAAAGTAAAATGTAACATGTACCTAAGACTGCAATACAATATTAGGTACTATTTTCTGAGCACCAAGTATATGCCAGAGACTATTCTAAGTATTTTATATAATTACAATTTAATATTCTCTATTTCAAAATTAGAAATAAAGAAACCAAGGCTAACAAAAGTTAAATTGCTAAGGTCCCCCATAATCAGCTATGAGATTGATCCACGACTGGGAAGTATGTTCTAACTTGAATATTTTTATTCTTTCCATTCCCCTGCATTGTTTCCTTATCTATATAGTATGTGAAATTACAATAAGAAGAAGATTATAATAAGGATCTGGAAGATATGATTAAAATACAATTGCTAGTATAAAAGATAAGGAACATCACCTAAAAAACACAAATGCAGAGATTTCTCTTATTTAATTATAAATTAACACAATGCAATTGAGATTTCTTTTTTTCACTTTCTTTTTCTTTTTTTTTTTTTAAGAAATAATAGTCTCACTTTATTGCCCTTGGTAGAGTGCTATGGCATCACAGCTCATAGCAACCTCCAACTCCTGGGCTTATGCAATTCTCTTGCCTCAGCCTCCTGAGTAGCTTGGACTATAGGAGCCTGCTGGAATGCCTAGTTATTTTTTGTTGTTGTTGCAGTTTGGCCGGGCTGGGTTTGAACCTGCCACCCTCAGTACATGGGGCCAGTGCCCTACCCACTGAGCCACAGGCGCCACCCTGAGATTTCATTTTTAACACAGAGTATAATAACAATACTACTTTTAAATACTGAGAACAAAGCTCCCTCATTCCAAACTTTCATGAAACTTAAAAAGGCAAAAAGTAAGTCATATTACTTTCTCACAAAATACAGAATCCATATAACGAATGACATTAAAGAATCCACTAACTAGAATACTAAAGAGTTGTTTGTTACTGTGCTTTTAAGTTTTTGTATTCTAAATATTATGTCAAGATTTCCTGAAAAAGATAGATACAATATATAATTTGAAAATCTTATTTCTTTTACCAAAATGTATGATGGTCTCCCAACCTGAAACACGAAATTATGTCCCCTTCTTGGCAGGAGAACCCATATTTGAAAAAGCTTACAATTCTAGTTTCACTTACAACATTCACATATAATTTTGAATCATCATGTATACATAAACTTGACCTAAATTCCGTAAAAAAAAAAAAAAAAGGAAAATATTATACGTTTCAATTCAATAAAATTTTGTAAAATATATATGGCAATTCTTGAACTATTGCTTTCATTTATTCCTATCAACTACAGCTTTGTCCAGAAGAGTTAAGAATTAATGATTACATACCAACACATGAAAGATGCTTTGAGAAAAGGCTCATGATAGACAGAGTAGATGATTACTATCTTACCAATCTATTTGTGCGAACAAATTCTTCAGAGGTTTTGGCCCAAGGAGGAAGTTCAACATCAGACACAACTGTCCCATCATCCATCACTCCAAGATTATAGTTATTAAAGTTGACAAACATCTCAGAGAGATAATAAAATTCAGGGATCAACTCCTAAATAAAAATAAAAGAAAATGTTATATTATCAACTGTAGGATACTGACTAGATATTCAAAAGGACCTGATCATTTTCTTTGTGCAAAAGAACGAAATAAATACAGAGAAATTATTTTCCCTTTGCATTCATAGCCCTATCACAAACTTTTTATTAAGGTAGACAGATTTTATCCAACCAAGGTTAAATAACATCTTATTGGTATGAACACATCTGATAGGCCTTCCTTCATGATACATCTCAACCTCAAACTCTTAAATACCAACATTTGGATAATAATAGAGGTTTGAAAAGATAGTAAAAGAGATTACCATGCTATAACAAGACAGCCTAAACTAGATTTTTTAAAATAAGATATATGAAATTTTTGCCAGAAAAAAATAAAATCTTTATAATATAAACATTCAAGTAACATTGTCTTGGTGCCTTCATCAACCAAGAAGATTATTCATTACATTTAGCCATGGTTTATATTTTCCTCACATTTCAAAGCATTCAAGTTTAGTTTTAAGATACTAAGTCTGATAAAAGATCAAACTTTATAATCAATAAAGAAAAGGACCTACATAAGAAACTAAGTAAATGAAATATATGACATTAATGACAAGCCTTAAATACACTTTAATAGGACATTTAATAAGCAGAAAAATGCAGCCATTTAGTCTTTTGTGTGCAATAAGCCCCATATATAACTATTTCAGAGGCCTTATAGATCAGACTTGAAATCCAGTCTTGACATGGGTCAGTGGCTCAGTGGTCTTTCAGATACCCCCTCAGGGCCAGCTATGGCAGGCCTAGCTTTCCAAACAGTTGAGTAAAATAGAGAGGTCATCAGATTTTGGACAAGGTCAGTATGAACTTGCCAGAGCAGAGAAAAAAGATCCAGCAGGAATTAAGCTATTATCACCTCCATCACCCATGTGAAATGTTGCCAGACTTTGAATTGCACATCCTTTGTTTACAATCACAATAATTAACTAAGCAGGGTAGAAATGAGCTTGTCCTTCACATGGCTGACAACCACCTGATCATTAGACCTAAAAAATACTTAAACTGAACAATTTTTAAAAAAGACCTTGTTAAAAGTTTAGCTATAAATGAAGTTAGACAGTGATCACACAATAATTTTAAGCTTCTCATCTTTGAAACAATGCATATAAGTCTAATTGACAAAAGGGAGAAAGACAGATGTGTGTTATTTTATGCAGCCAAAAGTCATATCCAATTTGTTTGAGCTAACATTTATTGCATAGTATGAGTCAGGTACTAAAATAAACTCTTAAATCTTATTACATTTAATCCTCACAACAACTTTATGAGGTAAGTTATCAATTATCTCCATTTTAAAAATGAACCAAGGATCAAAAAAGTTAAGTAACCTACACAAGGTTACACAGCTGATATGTTATAAATCTGGAACTTGGACCAAGATTTGTCTAAATCCAAAGCCTGTGTCCTTAGTCACCAAATAAGCTTGCGTTCTACTGATAGAGCATACATGGAGCTAAACATTTTAAATATAAGTTTTTAATATATACTACAAGTAATTTTTTAAAAAAACTCTAAATATAAACTTATTCTTACATGATAAGAAAACAATTGGCTATAATGAAAATATATACATTATATTATATAGAGTATGTAAAGCTCTTATAAAATTATCATACATAATAAAATTAATCCAAAATATTCAAAATGCTATAATTATTATTCACTGCTAAGTCACTTTATAACTTTTAATTATTAATTGCCAGGGTATACATTCAATTAATTTCCAACTTTGAGACATTTTACCAAAATGTACTATTTTCTTTCCATAACACTTATCTTTTTTCAATAATAATAAGAAGGAACATCCCTTCCTTGTTTATTTACAATCCAAAGCAGCATTTACTTGAATCAAATACTAAATTTAATTAATTTGAAAATCTTATTTCTTTTACCAAAATGTACGATGGTCTCTCAGCCTGAAACACAAATATTAAATTAATATTAGATTCTTTTCATTTCAATAAAACCTGCTGCCTTCTTCCATCCTCACTGATATCCTGTCATGATCAGAGGATGTTGCCCTTCTTTGGCCTGTTATACCTGCTGTGCTCTTATGTAATAATTCTAGATTCAAAGCAACAACTAAAGTGGCTGAATTTTAGGTCAGAGGTTTCTCCTGAGTTTTAAAATTTAGGAAATCAAATGACAATTGTAAATCAGAACTAAATATTATATAGTAAAAATATATGAAAGTACTCTTAGGCAAGACCAATTCCAAAAAGCAGAATGTAATAAGTAACATCTGATAGCAAGTGTCATAAAAATGAAGTTGTCGATCCTTCTAATGCGTAGTACCAAAATACTATGATTTTGTATATCATCCCCCATCTTCTATCTATTATTTTAAGTTATTCAACAAATTAGCAAAAAAATTATTTGCTCAGAATAAAAATGCTTTCCAAAGGTTCTTTTACAAGTTCTAAACTCAATTAATGGAGAAATATATTTTGTTCCGGGCCTCATTTATTTTAAACATATAAATGTAATATGAACTTAAATTACTCTACTATCAATACCTTATCCTAAATACAAATTCACTTACTGTAACTAGAAGTTAAATGGAGCAAAAATATAGATTACAAAAGAAATTTTTAATAAATGATATGAAGAAAGCAATTTCAAGCTTTTAAGTCTTACTAGAGCATGTTAAACTTTCAGCTATATTTTATTTATCATGCTGGGAAAGAGGTAATAACTACCAATTTCCACTTAATTACTATAGATTTTATTTGTGACTTCCTAAAGATACATTTTATATAGATGTTATATAATGGACATTATAAAAATATTCCAAAATTAAAAATTTATAAACTTTAGTAATTAAAAATTGAGCTTAATATTGCATTTGAAATTTATTCAGATAGCAAATTATATTTTACTCTCTATTTTTTAAACATTCACTCTCTTCCCCTCCAATTTTAAGATAGCAGTCAGGCATTTCCTCCCTCAAGAACATGTATAAGGGCCAGAGCAGAGTCTTCTTGAAAGCATGCTTCTTCCCTGTCTTTTATGAAAGTCTAAAGCAAATACAGATTATGTGAAGTGTCCAGGTAGAGGAATTGTCAAAAGTCAGTATTTTTTAAGAGACAGAAGCCAAAGAGGCATAAGATTTTCCCCAGGATGAGAGAGACAAGTTTTCTTAAAATCTATAATCAGCTGTTTCCACTCTGGGGAGAAAAAGGGACAAAGAGGTTAGGCTGGAGCCCAGGGGATGGAGAGTAGGGAGCAGAGTCACGACATGCCTCTCTCTCAATCTCTTTCTCTCTAATAATCAATAAATAAATACATATACGTATGTGTGTGTATGTGTGTATATAGAATATATACTCCCCCCCCATAGAGAAGCTAATGTAGTCCCAAAGAAACTCAGTTTGGCAAATGAAGTGAATACAGACTGGATTTCAGCTCCTATTCTTTTCCCCAGTCAACTAACTGTCCTTTCATAGAGAATAATCTGCGTACTGTACACTGGACATGATGGTCCCATGCATGGTACACCTAGGGAAGCTAGTCCCTTGGCACCAGGCCTTTTGGCATCAACAAATATTTCCTAAAACAAACTTGGTATAGTCAACAGAGCTGCCTGCTTCAAAAGACCATGTGACTTTTGATATGACTAATGAACAAGATGGACTAAAGATACGAAGACCAATTTTCTAGGTGGCACATAACCCTAGATTCTCCTTCAATCCTTTAGAAAAGAAACCCCCTGCCCTATCTGTCTAATATCTATTAATGAATTCTCACTAGCCCAATATAAATGAAGGGCTAAATTCAAACTGGGACATTTCTTGTATGTTGAGTTAGTATCTTTTATGATTTTCTATCTATTTCAATAATGGCAAAATTACCAGTATGTTAATGATAATACATATTTCTAGAAAAAATAAAAAGTATGAGTAGAAATACAAATAGAATATAATCACTCGGTGCCTGTGGCTCAAGCAACTAAGGTGCCAGCCACATACACCTAAGGTGGCCAGCCCGGGCCCGCCCAACCAAAAAAAAATAGCCGGGTGTTGTGGCGGGCACCTGTGGTCCCAGCTACTTTGGAGGCTGAGGCAGGAGACTTGCTTGAGCCCAGGAGTTGGAGGTTGCTGTGAGCAGTGAAGCCATGGCACTCTGCCCAGGGGGACAGCTTGAGGCTCTGTCTCAAAAAACAAAACAAAACAAACAAACAAAAAAAACCAAATAGAATATAATTACTTTCTATTAAAAGAATAAAACTTACAAGAAGTTCTTCCTAACTGATTATTTGATTTAAGCCTTAGGTAGATAGGAAATTTGATATAAAAATCATCATAACAAAGACCCATTTATTTAGTGTTTAAATTTTATAGAGAACTGTGTTAAGGTTTGGAATACAGAAACATGAGAAGTAGAAACCCCCTACAGAACAGAGACCTAAAGTAGTAAGTAAGAGTGAAAGGATATACATACTAAGAGAAAACAAGTTGTATAAACAAACAACATTCTAGAAGTTCAAAAGAGAAAATTATGTCTAAAAAGTTGAAGAGGTCAGAGAAAGCTATAAGGAAAAGAACATAATAGATTTTATTTCCCTAACAGAATTTACCAATCTGTACTGTAATTTACTGCTTGTATCTCTCTCTACATTTAAGGATCCATGAGACTGAGGCTTTCAAATATGAATTTAAAATAGGACAGTGGCCAACATGTGGAATCAACCCAAATGCCCATCAACCCATGAATGGATTAATAAACTGTAGTATAGGTGTACCATGGAATATTCTTCAGGCATAAAAGATGGCGATTTTACATCTTTTGTATTAATCTGGATAGATCTGAAGAACATCTCCTCAGTAAAGCATTAAGAATGTACTACGGTGCGTTTTACAAGGGCACAAGTTAATTCTACTAAGTGTAGAATATAAATGTCTTAACACAATAACTAAGAAAATGTGGTGAAGGCTTTGTTAACCAGTTTGATGGAAGTATTTCAAATTATATATAAAACCAGCACATTGTACCCCATAATTACATTAATGTACACATCTATGATTTAATAATAAAAAAAAAAGAATGGAAAAGCAAGTATCCAGTGTACTCAATAGTAATATGAAACTAGGAGATTAATAAGTACAGCCCACACAAGAGAAAAACACAATTAAATTCAAGTGGTAGGGGGAGAGGAGAGAGACTGGTGTGTTCTCACCTAATGGGCATAATGTAAGGGTACACGTCACATCTCCTGGATGAAGGGCTTAGCTACAAGTTGGATTTTACCTAACAAAAGAAAATGATGTAACCTAACTGTTTCTACCAGTGATTTTCAACTGGTATGCCGTGAGAGGATCTTAAGTAGGCCACAAAAAATTTAAAGATCATTAATTAAAAATAAGTTAAAAACACAGTAAGTATATTCTTTTTTTAAATTCTTTGGTTTTGAGCTACATAAATTAAGAGTGCCATGGAAGTTTAACTATAGGTTCAAACGTGCTGTGAGATTTTAAAAAAGGTTGAAAAACATTGGAACTTGTACCCTCATATTAATCTGAAATTAAAAGAAATCAATACCTAAAAAAGAAAAATAGGACAAATATTTTGAAAAGATTAAAATTAAAAAGAGAGATTATGAAAATTTCTTTTTTTATTGTGTTTTATTATCCTTTTAATTTTTATTTCACTAGTTACTGAACATCTTTTTTTCTTTGAGATAGGCTCTCACTCTGTTGTCAGAGTTAGAATGCCATGGCCTCAGCCTAGCTCACAGCAACCTCAAACTCCTGGGATGAAGGGATCCACCTACCTCAGCCTCCTGAGGGGACTACAGGCCCACACCACCATACCTAGCTAATTTTTCAATTTTGGCTAGAGATAAGGTCTCTTTTTGCCCAGGCTGGTCTTGAACTCCTGACCTCAAGCAATCCTCCTCCCTGAGCTCAGAGTGTTAGGATTACATGTATAAGCCATCCCACCTGATCTGAGATTATGAAAATTCTATACGCACTATTAAAAACACTACCAAATTTGCACAATTAAATTAAAAAGCCAGTGCTTATCTTTATAGTAAATCTTCACATAACGTAGATATTAGGTTCTTGGAAACTGCTACTTCAAGTGAAACCACATATAACAAAACCATTTTGTACCATAGACTAATAGATATAAACAAGAGTTAAGCTCTCCTGGTATATTTCTAGTCACAAAAACATCACCAAACTTCTAAATACAGACCCAAAACATTTCTGATATTAAATATTGAAATAAATATGAACTATCCATACATTTAAGAAAGATTAATAAAAATAAGTAAGAAATTATTTACCTAATTATTACTGTTCAAGGTCAAGAGTGGCTGGAGCCTATCACAGTAACTCCGGGCACAAAGTGGGAACCAGCCCTAGAAAGGACACCATTCCACAGCATGGTGCACTCACACACATAAGCACACTCACTCCTGCTGGCACAATTTAGGCACACTAATCCACCTAATGTATACATCTTTGGGATGTAAGAGGAAACCAGAGTCATAGAGAAAACCCATGCAGAGAGGGGGACGCCATGCAAACTACATGCACACAGTGGCTGCAAGCTAGGAATCTATTTTTTCCTTCATCAATGACATAATGAAGCATTGAATGACATGGCATTATTTGAGAACATGCTGCACTTAAATCATATTACAAAATTCCTATAAGGAAATCTGTATAAATAAATCAATTGATGAGATTCAAATACCCTGTTAATATGAAATAAACATGCTGAACTCAACTGAGGTACACAAATATGTAACAAAATAAATAAGTAAATATATTTACAGCTAAAATCTTACTATGGAAGAGAATGACATTCAAGTTATACAGCAGAAGTCAGTTTTAATCCTAAAGCGTCTAAGAACCATACTTTGATACAATACCAAGTATTATAATTCAAAATTATCTCTTATGACAGATGAACTGTAGGAGCAGAGTCAAAGATTGTCTTCTTAATACTTTTAATGCACACTTACAGAGTGAAGTATGTGTTATACTCATCAGCACAGAACATTCAGTTCTGGATAAAAAACACATGTTCAGCAATTTTTTACCACACCACTGGAAAAAGATTAAGTAAACAACACTGACAGAAACAGATACATTTACAATTCACATTTTCTTCTGGTTTATTGACAATAATTTTAATCTCTATCACTTAATTAAGCAGATAGGTTTTAAAGTCAGGTAACGTGGTCAAAATGAAGCATATCGTCTCCTAAAATAAAAGTTTGAAAGGTTCAACCAGAGGTGATACTATAGTTCAGGATAAGCCCACCACTTTGATCACAAATCCCAAGGCTTTCATTGTATAATGACAAGGATTGGTTGTGACCACACATATGCTGTAGTTTTCTTTATTAAGGTACAAAATCTACTGATAGGAGTTAGTAGCCTTTGCAGCCAAGTTGTATGGCTTTCTTTTTAAGAATCACCAATTCTATGCATTCTAAAACCATCATGTCAACATATCTGGGCAAACAGTACTCCGAATGGTACTTTAGTTTCTTCTAATTTAGGAGACAAAATGCTACTTTTCCCTTCAGTTAAAAAAAAAAAAATGTATATATACATATACATTTTTCTTTTTTTGAAAAACTGGATAAGAAAAAATAATCTCTGATTCTTCTAGACCAGTGGTTCTCAATCCCTTGGGGGGTCAAATGACCCTTTCACAAGGGTTGCCTAAGACTATCCTGCATATCAGATATTTACATTACAATTTATAACAGTAGCAAAATTACAATTATAAAGTAGCAATGAAAAGAATTTTATGGCTTGGGGTCACCACAACAGGAGGAACTGTATTAAAGCCTCACTCATTAGGAAGGTTGAGAACCACTGTTCTAGACAGACCTGATAAATATTAGATATGATACAACTATTATTTGAAATGCATTAAAATAAAGAAAAGTCATAGATTACAAGCCAATAAATAACAGATAATCTATTTCAATCTGATATTCTGGAAAGACTAACTGGGTCTGAATTTGTTTACTCAACTCACTATCCCATGTCCTCAAATTAATTTAATTTTTGTAACCCTTACTCACCACATTTGCCATTTCTAAAGTACACGGTTGTTAGGCACTTATGGGATAATGTCAAATTCTATAGATACATAAGATACTATTATCACTATTATCATTACCAGGAACATGACTCGACAAAATTTCCAAATTACAGATTGAACTCACCTAATTCTTTTTTTTTTTTTTTGAGACTATCAAGCTCAAGCTATCCCCCTGGGTAGAGTGCCATGGCATCACAGCTCATAGCAACCTCCAACTCCTGGGCTCAAGTGAGTCTCCTGCCTCCACCTCCCAAGTAGCTGGGACCACAGGTGCCCGC